>JAQBSW010013796.1:0-13074 GCA_029291075.1 Eudiplozoon nipponicum | reverse complement strand
GGCACGTACTACGCAAACCCGAAGACGAAATGCTACGGCAGGTGATGAACCCAGGCCAATGTGCAAACTGGCGCCGCCGCCGAGGTGGACAACTGAAGACATGGCTTGCAACAATCAAATCGGACATGGAACTCCTAGGTTTACGCAATGTTTATGGTCCGCGTCACTGGGAGCGTCATTGGCCCTCTTTATGTTCCGAAATGGCTGCCAACCGCCCGGCATGGAGAGGTTTAATCCGGGATATCAATGGAGCCGGCTTATCCTCTAAAAGGAGCCAGCCGCAGTAAAGTAAAGTAAAAGTAAAAGTAATGCACATGATGGTTTACAAAACACATAATTGGATATTTTATATCGCAAATATGGTATAACGAGTTTCTTCACACAAATTCAAACGTTCCGATTGTTCGACCAGTTAGAGCTTCGCCATTACCAGGCAACAACAGAAAAACAGCACATACCGCTTATGGGCGACGATTCCTTGAGGAGTCACACAGGTAGTCAAAAGTACCCCGACAAAGAGCCTCAAGTCACTCTGGCGTCTTAATTACGGGGCAACAAGGTAACTGTTTATTAATGCTCGATGAATAGGTTAATTGTCAATGCTAGGTCCTAGGGGAAAATTGGGCTTTCTTCTGTATAAGCATGCAGATGACGTTCTTTATAGGTGCTGCCAGATAGAATTCAACATTGTGAAATACATGGTTTCCACGTGTTTCGAGTTGATATTGTCTTATCGCATCGAATACATGTTTGACTGTAGAGTCGCTGCAAAGTAATATGTCGCTATGCAGTAAAATTTCTGACTCTACATAACGTAACGGACAAATACACTACCACTGGTAAATAAGAAAAGGCAAACCATATACGTTTACGGGTTTGCACCTTATGGTGTTCAATCTCTGTTCAGCGGATGCTAACTATATACACAAGAGAAGGTTAAACAATTTCAGAAACAAAGCTGCAGGCTTGAAATAAATAGCGATTTTATTTTGTTAAAGAGACGTACAACATAGCAATGTTGCCGTCGATTACTCGTACTTACGTGTTCAATGGCGATAATTATCTATTATTGATGTTTTTTTCAAGTTACAAAACTCGATTCAAATAATGATTATAAGTGGCAACACAATCAACGGGTGCTCAACACAATACGATATACCACTGGAAAATTAAATAATAAAGGAAAAACAACACTTTTCGCGAAAAACATTTTCTGCCGGTGCACAAAAAATAAAATGATGAGCGATAGGAGAGGAAAAGACACCTTTAAATAAATAATTAATTAAGAATACCGGCAAAGAGAATCATCTATAAACAAACTGCATCAGTTTCATAAAAAATATATTTAAATGCGAATTTTAGTGTACACACACACACACACACACACATATATATATATATATATATATATATATATATATATGCATGTGTGAACGCTTATTTAAACTGGTAATTCAAAAAAAGCAACAAAAAATTTGAATTACCAAATTACTTAGGACAAAATCGACAGATCTCATCAAAAACTTGGCAAATGACCATCCGGCTTTCGAGATTAAAAACCTGTTCAAAACCTCAGCTAATAAACAGCATTAATATAAGTGCTACAATTTACATTAATATGCTATAGATCCCGCATTAAGGAAACAATTTACGTGATGTTATTGTACTCTTGATACTAACGTAGGTGTATTTTAAAGTGTGTTTTCGGAGTGCCAGCTTCATATTTTCCAATGCTGCGTTTTGCGTACGCGGGTAGTAGCTTTGCATGGACAGTTTCACAAAGATCCGATTGATCACAATTTCCAATTTTGTTTTGTCTTTGATCGGGTTGAGTTTGTATTCGTCCCCATGGAACGAGGTTATCACATTTACTTTGTGAGTATTGTGCTGTGGATATAAGGAGACTAATTGGCCTGAAGATGGAAGTGGGATTCAACTTCCGAAACGTAGCCAGTAAACAAAGATGTGATAGAATCGCATTTCCATTGGGACGAATACAAACTCAACCCGATCAAAGACAAAACAAAATTGGAAATTGTGATTAATCGACTCTTTGTGAAAAATATTTAAAAATTAATTATACGATTGTATGCGTGAGAGAACATACTCCTTAAAAAGGAAATAAATCAGCGTTGAATGAAAACAAAAATAAGCATATTATTAAAGAACCAACAAAAGTCATCTAAAAGTAAGTAAGACTGCTTAACGTGTGCAATCAGATAAAAATTGATTCCGAAAAATTAATGTTCGCGTCAAATAATCACAAAAACACTTATTGAGAACAAGGAAAGACATGTGAAGACAAGTGGGGGAATTTATCATGGGTTGAACTGCGTAAGGTCATTTTAAGTACGACTGTATCTTGGCACAAAAAAATGATAGAGCAAATAGCAAAACGTAATATTGATCAAACAATTATCAGTAAGGTCAGATATTTCTGTCGGATATGGCTACGAAGCGGACACACTTTTGAGATAACGTAGAAATGAAATAACAGGAAAATCTGCCACCAGCCCGACGCTAAGCCAGGATTAGCCAGACAATGAAGAACAGTGCCACAAACAGACAGACTTTGGAGATATTCTCAGCATCTCGATTCAGTGCCACATTCCGTGATGAATGAATACCGTTTTGACCGCCAGATTCCGATGTCGAGTTTGAATTGCCGTAATTTTCGCCCCAAAAACCACCTAAGTTAAATGACGTGAAAAGACCAAACGGAAAGGTACCAATGCCGACAGACATGCGAACACCGCTATCAGAACCACCCCTAATTGGACTAAACATAGACTCATTAAATGTACCTCCAATATTGTTAAAACCAAAGAAGCTTCCGATTCCAGTGTTGTGTGTACTCTGAAAAATATAAAAGGTAAAAAATGTAATCAAAAGGTAGCAAATAAACCAAAGTCCAGTGGTATTGAGAACATTTTAAGAACCACCCCAGTTTGTGTGAAACACAGTCAAAAAAATCAACGCCAGTACTGGGAAAACCAAAGAAACTTCAAACTCCAACTCTGCAGTTACTCGTCTAGATATACAATTTATGAAAATGTTATAAAACGGTTGCAAGTAAATAATAGAGTCGAAATGTATGGCATCGATTCGAGCTGAGTGGCAAACTTGCTGCAGATTTCTAGTAACTAACTTTTCTTAGTAGGGCAGAGTTGGCTGCGAGGTTTGGTTTTGTTTATGACGTGATACAGTGAAAACCGCAAGGAAGCTGTATTGCTGATGTTACCTTTCCTTCATGCCGACTTAGCATTATCGTCTTGCGTAGAAATTTAGTTTGCCTCACTTCTGTGTTTTATAGAGATAAATATACTCATAGCAATTAGGTACTCTCGCTCTCTCTCTCTCTCTCTCTCTCTCTCTCTCGTTAACCTCCCTAATAATTAGTGTGCATAAATTATTATTTTTGTCGCTATTTCTAAAGAAATATCTTGTTTTTTATTTTACTTCTTAAGGTCATATGACGACGACGGTGTCAACCATGTCTCGATGGCCGATCGTACATGGGCTAACGGGGCTATGGCGGTGGTGTCACCAGGGCGTGGTGGATTTCCGACCGGCAATCGCATCTCCTATAAATACCACATGAGCCCGACGACGGCACCATGACTCGGCGTGTGTTCCCCGCCACAAAGGGTTCAACAGCCATAGGATTACATGGACTCCTGGACAGTACCCCGTACCTCCGAATGGCGAATGAGCTCTCAACAGCCACCGGCAACCATGCAACTTACTGCTGCCTTGCAGACTGCGCTTGGATGTGCAAAGGCTAGAGGTGCGTCCTCGATCAAAAGCCGAGTGGTGAGGGACACCACCTGTACCAAATTCCCAAGAAACTCCTGGAGCCGACTTATCCTCCAAAAGGAGTCAGCCGCAGTAAAGTAAGTCATATGACAGTGAAACATAAGTTGCTATTGACTTTTGTATGACTGTACATGATGATGACGGTCGATGGCATTGAGAGCACCATTCTCAGAACCACACCAGTTTGTGCCAAACATCGAGTAACGAAAAAATTCCGCTAGTACTGGAAAAACCAAAGCAACTCCTGACTCGAATGCTGCAGTTACACTCCAAGATACAGAATGTATTGAAGGTGAATAAAAAGTAGCACAATCGAGTGGAATTGAAACACATTTTCCAGAACCACACCAGTTTGTGCCAATCATCGAGTAACGACAAAATACCGGTAATACAGGTGAAACTATCGGTCCCAAATCCAAAACAAACATACGAACACCCAACTGGAAGAAGAGATCCTGGCTAGTCGTCCTGGAAACGGTAGGAATAATTTTGTCGGCACGGCGAAGGACACACATCCCCTCGCTAAAACACAAACAAACTTCGCACTGCACGACATTTGGTTTATGGCTAGTCGCGCAAAAATCGATAGGATTAATTTAGTCGGAATTGTCGGGAGACAAACACCTTAGCTTAAAACAACACAATATCGTAAGCATGTGAATCGATCGTCTCCACATCGCCAGCATACATACAGACGGCTTACTGAAGTAAATGCGAAACCCACACTGGACGAAAAAAACAGATCCTGGCTAGTCCCCCCGGGGAAAGCAGGCCTAATGACGTCGTCACAGTTATAAAACAACAATTCCTATTCACAACACTTAAAAATAAGAACAGGTGAGCTTATGGCTCCCACATCGCCAGCAGACATACAGACGGCTTACTGAAGTAAATGCGAATCCTGGTTAGCTGCATCGGAAACGGTAGAATTAACCTAGGCGTTATCCGTGGAAAACAAACATCCAAGCCCACAACAGCTCGATAATTAAAGCAGTTGAAACGATAGCTCCCACCTGGCCACCAGACATACAAGCTCCTCTTTATTTAAATCAAGTTTGCGAGCTTGATTTGAATAATTGTTACCACCACCCGCGCAATCAATTATTGTTTAAATAAAAACTCCTTACTAGACAATAAACGGACCCAGAATAGTTGCCAAAAAATTGGAAGGATTAAGCAAGTCCGTAATGTCGAAAGGAAAACATCCTAACTCGCAGCACGTCGATGAATAGAGCAGGTAAAAAGATCGCTCTCACATCGAAACAGACTAACAAACTCACTACTGGACAACAGATGGATCCTGGCTGCTCGTCCCAGAAAAACTAGGATTAACGTAGTCATTAATGTCGGAAGGCGATCCTTTCCGCTCATATGAAGCTTTGAGTGCGATTTTATTGGGCATTAAATAGTGACTGCTACCTGGTGAAAAGTAAAATGAGAGTAAGCCTGTCAGGAGCGAAGATAACGTTTTAGATGCTGACTTATTTTATGGCCATTGGCGTCACACTCGTCAGTCTTTGGTGTCAGCCCATCTAAATGAAGGGAAATCTTGAATACAAATGATTCATTCACACTGGGAATGATCAAACTACTGTTTCTGCACAGTCCACATTGAACGATAGATATAAATTTAAAATATTGACTACACACAACACAGAACAAGTCACTTGCTATAATATCCAGGACTCATCTAACATTTAGATTTATGAATACGAGCTAAAGCATAGATTAGAACTAGACGAGATCATGAGTCCATTTTACAACGGAGCCGAACCTCTGATATGCTCTGAATTAGATATTTCGATTGGCAATAGAACATCTCAATATTTCAGGTGTTCTTTTCATGTGCAATTTCGCCCATATTCTCAAAGAAAGAAACAATCTAATTCACCCCTGGATAAGCCAATAAACCTTAGGCGATTGACTGGGCTATCACGAAATTTACCCTAGAAAAGACCACACTAGTTGGTAATCCTTCAAATACTCAAAGTGTCAAATAGCTGTACAAGCTTACACATATTTTTAGACTAAGCGTTTTCACTTACACGTGATTCTTGATGTGTAAATTGCGGACGCGGAGGCACTTGGTTCCTCGGATCTTCAGAATTGCCACTTTTTCCATACAATGGAATGACCTACAATAAAGAATATATTACCTTAGTCTCCAAAGAACACGACAAAATGAAACAAGCAAAGAGGTATTAAACGATATCTAATAAGAAAACACCCGCGATCTTTAAAATTAGAATAGTTTATGAAAGTTATATCGGCGTCGCCATTCCAGGCAGCAAAACAATTGCATTACATAGCTTATATATCATTGCCGCATAAGTATAGGCAAAATTAAGTGATAAATATATTTTTTAAATTAATAGTGAAAAAACTAATAATTTACAACAAAACCCAGCTCTACCACAAAAAACAGAAATTTGCGAATACGTACAACTCACAGGTCACATTGTCGGTTCTATACAAAGCAAAATCTGAAAAAGTGATTTTGACTTTTTAAGCTATCGCAATTAATAAGTCTAAGCCCGGCTTAAGCGTGCAAAAAACAAAATCGAACATACACATGATGCAAAACCAGTCGCGTTTGTTGGGCATCATGCGCTGTTTAAGCTCTAGGACTGTTTATCGACGCGTTAATGGCATATGGGGCTCGCGCCTCGCGAACTACGCGAACGCATTATTCACATTATTTGTCGCCACGACATGCGAAATGCTTCAAGCATTCCACGATAATCAACAGGTTCTTGAAGTGTGAGGATGTACGCCTCGCGAGCAATGCAATTCGTTACGCCCGGTGAAATGCACAGGTGTAGTATTAAAACTGTTTGTCATACCTCGCGATCTGTCAAGTCTTTCACGGTTTGGAGAGATGAACACGCGGGGTATTTCTATTGCTTGGCCCCAAATGACTCAAATCACTTTAAACATTCCACAATATATTTCGGTCGAGCATAGTTCACGAGAAAAGCGATTATTCCTCTCCACGGCAGTGCGATGGCGAGCTAGCCAGGTACACTGCTGTTTTCCTACAATATAGTGGTGCAGCGAAAGCTTTAGTTTACCGGAGAATTATTGCTTATCTTGTGGCTTATTCAAGATTCCACGTAGACGAATTAGTTCTCAGAATCCGGGACGTGTACGCGCCAGCTCTGAACCACCTTGCTACGAGAAGAGATTCTTGACGAAGTTATCGGAATAGGGCTCAGGCATTGGGCGGCGTTCAGACCTCATAAGGAATGCTGATAATTTCAACATTAATCCAACTTGAGACTGCGCGAAAATGGGATCTATAGAAGGATGGATACTGGCTGATAAAAGCTGTGAAAACGGTATCAAGCACTTCGGCATTGGCTGTGGTCGTAATATGATCGTAACAAACCAAAATTACCGGCGCCACAGGCGGCACCTTGCCACAAAGCTTAGCGATGCAGCGAACGCAGATGGAGCAGTGGCATGTTATCCTACTCAGATCGGCCTCATTCTGGCAAAAAACGACTGATGTATGTTGTGATACGGAGGCTTTGTGGACAACCTATTAGTTATCAACTTCTGGATAGCAATGTATCTACCTGGTTTGGTTAACGTTATAACCACCCGAGCATCAGAATTCATTACTTAGGAGCCGGGCAGGTCTATACGGCCGCTATTTAAAGTTCCCTCACTAGTGAACCTTGTCAATGTACGTCGACTACGCTAGTCTTAGCACTGTGTGAATGGCAGAAACTGCAGGACAGATAAGCCAAACATTTCAAGGCCGGATACAGCTACTCGCAATATCGGAAATCTTATCATGCTACGCCAAGAACTTAAGAATCAAGAGATTCCAGAATCTGCGTAGATCTGTGGGATTGCTTCGTTAGTGAAGAGGTCTGGTTATCTTTTCCTTATTGAAATAGACTATGTTCGTACATATTGTGCGGGAGAACCAATTCTCATCATATATATATATATATATATATATATATATATATATATATATATATATATATATATATATATATTAGGAAGAAAAACACATTAATAACAAAGTGGATAAAGGCCATTTATTTCGAGACTACTAAACTTCACTTTACAATCTTTCATTCTATACATCCGGGGTTTTCATTTGATTACGGGGGTACCACCTAGTCTGACTCGGTTTTATTTTTATTTATTTTTTAGGCTGATTAGTAAGAGTGTATGTGTATGTGTCTGTTTGCGTGTAGGGGTCTTTCTCGCTGTATTGCAGAGTCTTGTCTTAGGTCTGGTCATTCTTGAATTGATGGATTGAGAGTTCACCATTTTTTCGCATTGTTAGCTGTTACATAATCAGTAAACACTACACGGATTCCCCTACATTTCCTGCTGACTTCGTCATAATGTACTATTCATAAATAACATAGCTCTATTTTGGACACGCTAGGCTCAGTAAAAAATGAAATTTTGCAATACACGCAATCAATGCTATACATTGCCTAGATAGTTCGAATATTAAACAATGAAGTGTCGTCCAACGCAAATAATACCTTGTCTTTGCTGATAGGTGACTTGCAAACTGGACAGGAAGCAACTATCCGACTTGCGTTCAGCCACCTGTACAGGCAAGGCCAACAGAAAAGATGACCACACATGCTAACTACCGCGTTTTTGGGTTCATCAAAACAGATGTTGCACTCGAACGCCCCTTCGCTAGTATTGTTTTTATTCTTGCTGGTGTTGCTCGTCGTGGCATTATTATCTGTGCAGGTAGCCTCGTTAGAGGACGATGTCGTTTTAGGCTTTGGCTGGGCTAGCAACTCGTTAGAAGACGCCTCTGTGTGGGATGAGGCGACGAAATCGGCAGGCGTTTGATCCACAGTGTTAGATGTATCGATATTGCCGTTTGAAGAGGAAGGAACTGCCGTACTAGCCGTAAATTCTGGTGCTTGCTTCCCAACTCCATCGTCAAAGACATCGTTTTGGAGCGGAATATCTTTTTTGAAACAAAGCCAAGAAAAGAATAGCATTACGACCTTCTACATAAACGGATTTTACAACTTACCCACAAATACTACAAAATTTTGTCAAACTACAACACATTTATTGATGAAACGAACATTGGTTGCGCTGGAAGTGATAACAATTACATTTAATCAAGGTTGCGATCTTGATATAAACACCTGACCGATTATGTACATACGTTTGTCAGTATAAACTAAGTATAGTATAGTGCGGAATCCAGTAGGATGAATTGCCTCTTCCACACAATGCTATACTTAGTTTATACTGACAAACGTATGTACATAATCGGTCAGGTGTTTATATCAAGATCGCGAATTTTAATAGAGTAACCGAGTCACATAATTTAGCATACGATTGAAAATTATGTGTAATTCGCGGCAGGATGGCTCAGTGGTTAGAGCACCGGATTCCGAAGCAGACGTGCCCAGGTTCGAGCCCTGCCCGTGGAAAATTCTGGCCAGTACGTGATGAGTTCCCAATAAGGATAAAACCGGTCTACTGAATGAATTTCCTCTTCCACACTATACTATATTTAGTTAATACTGACAAACATATGTACATAATCGGTCGGGTGTTTATATCAAGATCGCAACCTTGATTAAAAGTAACATTTATTGATGTCTCTGGTCAACTACAAAAATATCTTCCGATCAAAAAAATCTAATTCAAGGAAACTTGAGCAGCCTAGGAAAGTGATTAAATTTTCGCGCGAAGCACACTCCAAAACCTGATAATAATACCGTTCCACCTTTCGATAACTTGACCGGGTGTCGTGCATTGACTGGCAAGTTCTTTGCTATTAAAATTGACATACCAGCGAAGGCTTCAGAACAAGGATTTGGAAGGAGTTGACAAATTAGCTCATCTCAGTAGTTGTAACAATAGTAGTGGAGCATAACTCTCGCCACCACAAACTCAACGGACTTGTTGTTTCCTGTGTTCACATTCAAATGGAAAAATGATAAGACACTGACTTGTCAATGCAAAAAGGGCAAAATGATCGGAACACTGTTTTCGCTGTTTATTTATACATTATTACTAAATCGATCCAGTTGTGAGGCTCCATTTAGATAGGTTGTTTAACAAAAATTTAAATATATACCGGAAATAATGTTTGGTGCACATCTGAATTGTAAAACAGCGCTTATCCGGCCAACAAAAGTAGCCTTCATTATTCATAAGCGTGTTACATACTGATTATTTAAAAAATTACAAATTGCAGGTCAATGGTTGAATCTCCGCGATATGCATTCGCGGGTTTTCGCTTTACACAACCAGCTTTACAAAGATCCGATTGATCCCCATTTCCAATTACGCCTCGAGTTTGTCTTATTGGCGGCAGGGTGCTGATTCGTCCCTTTCCTCCAAAGGCGTCAGCATCATTCATATTAAACAGTGGAGATGAGGTACGATCTAATCATCGTACCTCATTTACAGCGGTTAGTATGAAAGGCAAGAGCGTTGTTGTAATTTGCAACTCTGAAAACCTACAAAAGATGAAAATCATGTTGAATGACAATACAAAATTAACGCGTCTAGACGATAATTCAGATGAAATAGACAATGTGGAGCGCAAAGTAATACATGAAATTAATATCTTGAAAGATGTCGGTTTAAATGATGTGGTCATTGCACAGAAGCTAAAGCCAATTGGATCTTATACACTTACAATGTACGGATTACCAAAAAAACACAAAAAAGTTGTCCTGTTAGACAAATATTATTAATGGTGAATTCTCCGTTTCATGCATTGGCTAAATGGATAGTTCGTATACTGGAACCAGTGCGCAAACTTCTAGGTAATCATTCGGTCGCCGATTTCTTTGAGTTTGTAACGACACAAATCAATCGGTGACATATTGCGTAAATAAAATTCAAATCTATTTACGTTGCACCAATGAGAAAAAAGCAATTGCCGTTTAACCACGTTAAACGACGTTTAACCAATAGTATGCAAGCACACATTGCATGCTATTTAAGCACGGTAATTTACCATGCAAGTCAGTTGTGACATTTGCATTCTACCTGCTTCACGTTTCTGCTTGATCGGCTGTCAGCGCATATTGCACTTTACCGGTTGTCAATCCCTACTCGTCTTGATGCGAGATACCAGAGAGACGAGCCAATTGAGTGCAGGACCTGCATGACACCATACACAACGCGATCACAGCTCAACCACGGGAGTCATCAATCAACCAGAGTCCACCCAAGGCTCTAGGACATCTTCACTTCGGAAGACTTCCAGCGAACGTATTACCTGGCCCTCTTAAGGGCCCCCATATCAGCAACTAATCTCTATTCAGAGCACCTTAACCGAGTTTGTAACGTCGTACGGCATTTACTTGAAGCCGGGGCGTTTACAAAATTGGCGACCGCGCCAGGATAGTGATTATTGTTCTGATTTTTTTGGTATAAATAAAATTGACTTCCTTTTTCATTTATTTGGGATAAATCGTGGTCATCTGTTGAATTTTTTGGGTATATATATATATATATATATTCGTGGTGTGTATTGGAGGATATAATAATAGATTGACATTTGTGCTTTCTTTACCGGATAAATCGACTAACACCCTGATCCTGGCTTTTCAAAAATTTTTTTGGGTATATATTCGTGAATTTGTGGTGTGAGCATTCAAAGGCTAACGAGGCCTCTGTTCGTCTTCCCTAAAGGAAAATTTCAAATTTTGGAAGCAGTGTGTTATTCTTGCTGTTGAATATAATAATTCATTGGCAACGGGCCCTTGTTTGTCTTCCCTACGGGACAATTTCAATTTTTGGAAGGAGTGACGCTGTTCTGTGTCGAAATAATAATACATTGTCATCAAAGGCCATCGGGGCCTCTGTTCGTTTTTTTCCTTTTGTACTGGACAATATCAAGCAACAGCGGAAGCTGTTTGTGGGACAATTTCAATTTTTGGAAGGAGTGACGCTGTTCTGTGTTGAAATAATAATACATTGTCATCAAAGGCCATCGGGGCCTCTGTTCGTTTTTTTCCTTTTGTACTGGACAATATCAAGCAACCGTGGAAGCTGTTTGTGGGTAAGCGTTTCGTTATATATTTATACATTTATATATACATTTTCATATTGCTTATAAATTTATGCTTTTAAGATCCCGTAAGATTGTTAAAATGTCAGGTCCAATTTTAGATATTGATGTTCCTGTTTGGGATGGAGATAGTGAGCTATTCTTTATGCGCGTAGACTCCGCTTTCTCCCCGTTTCCTGATTATGACAGTCATCAAAAACTGTCAAAGGTTTTTGCTAAACTACCTTCTGAATTGCAGCGACGGATTTATCCTAAGCTTGAGGCCATTAGGAAGCTACCTAATCCCATTTTGGGCCTACAAAACGAGGTAGAATCCTTGCTTGGACCCACTGAAACTGAGCAGATAATAAACAAATATGCGCAGTTAGATATGCCAAATCTTGGCCCCATAGAAATACTGAGGGAATTACGGAAACGTTGGTATAAAACCAACATTTCTGACCATGAGGCTAAGGTTGTTTTTATTAACAACCTTCCCCAAACATTAAAACTCTTTGCCAGACAGCTCCCCAACACTCTCTCTATAGATGACTTATCTGAGAGATGTGAGTTAGAATATAGGGTTTTGGAACCCAAAGTGAATCCATTATCCTTTTCTTCACCTCCGCAAGATGATAGAATCTCCTCCTTAGAGAGAACAGTGGCGAACATGGCCAAAGTTCTAGAAGGATTGGCCATTACCAAATCGGAGATAAATCATGTGAATGCTCGACCAAAATTCGTTTCCAAGTCAAATTATAATGGTAGGCGGCGATCGAGATCTCCGCAATCATTTAATAAATATGCTCCAAAGAACTGGTGTTATAACCACCAGAAGTTTTTTATGCTTGCCAAGTTTGTCTTTGTCGTTCCGAAGAATTTCCGAATGAGTGCCAATTTCCACAGCTGACGGAAAGGACAACAGACCGCAGGCACAAGGGTGCATCAGTATCGGGAAACGTCTGGCGCAGGAAGTAGAAGACCGTACTTTCTGCACATCAACAGCATCAACGGCGCGACAGGGAAGAAGCCAACTACAATCCGACATCCCTGTCGACTCTTTTCGTCCACGCCGAATTTTTCACATAGAGAACCGAACAGACAATGCCGGTCGCAATCACCAGCCTACTTGTTTGCATGACCCGGCCAAACAGCCAAACGAACTTCTGCACCTTCTTGATTTCAAAACTGGCGAAGAGTACATCGTAGACACAGGTGCGGCAGTCTCAGTTCTCAAA
>JAQBSW010013795.1:0-13075 GCA_029291075.1 Eudiplozoon nipponicum | reverse complement strand
TTGAAGTAAACACCAATCCCATTGTATTTAACCAGTCGTCGAACAACATAACAAAACTACCGCCAGCCGCAACGCACTGACGCGTTTCGACCTTCCATGATCATCATCAGAGTACGACGGCAAACTGACTATCGAGGATCAAACCGCATTGAATATATATGGAAATCAAATTTAGATATGCGGCTCTCACCTCTAGCAGTCTCGCATACATTGAACTTGACTGGAAATGTCGGCTGCACAATTTCTATGCAGTCACGAACATTAACTGTTTGTAGCTTTCGCCACATATACATATATAGGCAATACAATTTAACAATAATTGATTGCGCGGGTGGTGGTAACAATTCTTTAAATCAAGTTTGCGAGCTTGAAGTAAACACCAATCCCATTGTATTTAACCAGTCGTCGAACAACATAACAAAACTACCGCCAGCCGCAACGCACTGACGCGTTTCGACCTTCCATGATCATCATCAGAGTACGACGGCAAACTGACTATCGAGGATCAAACCGCATTGAATATATATGGAAATCAAATTTAGATATGCGGCTCTCACCTCTAGCAGTCTCGCATACATTGAACTTGACTGGAAATGTCGGCTGCACAATTTCTATGCAGTCACGAACATTAACTGTTTGCAGCTTTCGCCACATATACATATATAGGCAATACAATTTAACAATAATTGATTGCGCGGGTGGTGGTAACAATTCTTTAAATCAAGTTTGCGAGCTTGAAGTAAACACCAATCCCATTGTATTTAACCAGTCGTCGAACAACATAACAAAACTACCGCCAGCCGCAACGCACTGACGCGTTTCGACCTTCCATGATCATCATCAGAGTACGACGGCAAACTGACTATCGAGGATCAAACCGCATTGAATATATATGGAAATCAAATTTAGATATGCGGCTCTCACCTCTAGCAGTCTCGCATACATTGAACTTGACTGGAAATGTCGGCTGCACAATTTCTATGCAGTCACGAACATTAACTGTTTGCAGCTTTCGCCACATATACATATATAGGCAATACAATTTAACAATAATTGATTGCGCGGGTGGTGGTAACAATTCTTTAAATCAAGTTTGCGAGCTTGAAGTAAACACCAATCCCATTGTATTTAACCAGTCGTCGAACAACATAACAAAACTACCGCCAGCCGCAACGCACTGACGCGTTTCGACCTTCCATGATCATCATCAGAGTACGACGGCAAACTGACTATCGAGGATCAAACCGCATTGAATATATATGGAAATCAAATTTAGATATGCGGCTCTCACCTCTAGCAGTCTCGCATACATTGAACTTGACTGGAAATGTCGGCTGCACAATTTCTATGCAGTCACGAACATTAACTGTTTGCAGCTTTCGCCACATATACATATATAGGCAATACAATTTAACAATAATTGATTGCGCGGGTGGTGGTAACAATTCTTTAAATCAAGTTTGCGAGCTTGAAGTAAACACCAATCCCATTGTATTTAACCAGTCGTCGAACAACATAACAAAACTACCGCCAGCCGCAACGCACTGACGCGTTTCGACCTTCCATGATCATCATCAGAGTACGACGGCAAACTGACTATCGAGGATCAAACCGCATTGAATATATATGGAAATCAAATTTAGATATGCGGCTCTCACCTCTAGCAGTCTCGCATACATTGAACTTGACTGGAAATGTCGGCTGCACAATTTCTATGCAGTCACGAACATTAACTGTTTGCAGCTTTCGCCACATATACATATATAGGCAATACAATTTAACAATAATTGATTGCGCGGGTGGTGGTAACAATTCTTTAAATCAAGTTTGCGAGCTTGAAGTAAACACCAATCCCATTGTATTTAACCAGTCGTCGAACAACATAACAAAACTACCGCCAGCCTGCAACGCACTGACGCGTTTCGACCTTCCATGATCATCATCAGAGTACGACGGCAAACTGACTATCGAGGATCAAACCGCATTGAATATATATGGAAATCAAATTTAGATATGCGGCTCTCACCTCTAGCAGTCTTGCATACATTGAACTTGACTGGAAATGTCGGCTGCATAATTTCTATGCAGTCACGAACATTAACTGTTTGTAGCTTTCGCCACATATACATATATAGGCAATACAATTTAACAATAATTGATTGCGCGGGTGGTGGTAACAATTCTTTAAATCAAGTTTGCGAGCTTGAAGTAAACACCAATCCCATTGTATTTAACCAGTCGTCGAACAACATAACAAAACTACCGCCAGCTGCAACGCACTGACGCGTTTCGACCTTCCTTGATCATCATCAGAGTACGACGGCAAACTGACTATCGAGGATCAAACCGCATTGAATATATATGGAAATCAAATTTAGATATGCGGCTCTCACCTCTAGCAGTCTCGCATACATTGAACTTGACTGGAAATGTCGGCTGCACAATTTCTATGCAGTCACGAACATTAACTGTTTGCAGCTTTCGCCACATATTTAAACCGGACTTGAGCAAAGATTTTGGACACTTGCCTCCGAGTGTTTGGAATTACAGTTCATTCAGCCAACCACAGTGCATCATTCAGCAGAGATATCAGCAGCTCTTCGAAAATACAAGTCGCTTTTCGATCTTAACAAGTCAGAGCTACGAGTCTCCAACACGATGCATCATATCGTCACAGAAGGACAACCTATTGCACTCAAGAAGCGACCACTGGCTCCTGCTAAGCTGAAAGCTGCCCAAGAAGAATTCTCAATGCTTTTGGAAGAGGGAATCATCAGACCATCGAAAAGTTCATGGGCGTCACCACTGCACTTAGTGTCTAAATCAAACGGATCGTACAGAGCCTGTGGAGACTACCGTAAGCTAAATTCAGTGACAAATTCTGATGCATATCCTATTCCAAATATCAACACTTTACTTGAAAAACTCAACGGCAGCAATTTCTTCTCAGTGACTGACCTCAGACAAGCGTACCATCACATCCCGGTAGCACCAGAGGATATCCAGAAAACTGCAGTCATCACTCCATTGTTTAAATTGTATTGCCTATATATGTATATGTGGCGAAAGCTGCAAACAGTTAATGTTCGTGACTGCATAGAAATTGTGCAGCCGACATTTCCAGTCAAGTTCAATATATGCGAGACTGCTAGGAGGTGAGAGCCGCATATCTAAATTTGATTTTATATATATATATGTTCAATGCGGTTTGATCCGCGATAGTCAGTTTGCCGTCGTACTCTGATGATGATCATGGAAGGTCGAAACGCGTCAGCGCGTTGCGGCTGGCGGTAGTTTTGTTATGTTGTTCGACGACTGGTTAAATACAATGGGATTGGTGTTTACTTCAAGCTCGCAAACTTGATTTAAAGATTGTTAGAATGTCAGGTCCAATTTTAGATATTGATGTTCCTGTTTGGGATGGAGATAGTGAACTATTCTTTATGCGCGTAGACTCCGCTTTTCCCCGTTTCCTGATTATGACGGTCATCAAAAACTGTCGAAGGTTTTTGCTAAACTACCTTCTGAATTGCAGCGACGAATTTATCCTAAGCTTGAGGCCATTAGGAAGCTACCTAATCCCATTTTGGGTCTACAAACGAAGTAGAATCCTTGCTTGGGCCCACAGAGACTGAGCAGATAATAAACAAATATGCGCAGTTATACATGCCAAACCTTGGCCCCATCGAAATACTGAGGGAATTACGAAAACGTTGGTATAAGACCAACATTTCTGACCATGAGGCTAAGGTTGTTTTTATTAACAATCTTCCCCAAACATTAAAACTCTTTGCCAGACAGCTCCCCAACACTCTCTCTATAGATAACTTATCTGAGAGATGTGAGTTAGAATATAGGGTTTTGGAACCCAAAGTGAATCCATCATCCTTTTCTTCACCCCCGCAAGATGATAGACTCTCCTCTTTAGAGAGGACAGTGTGAACATGGCTAAAGTTCTAGAAGGATTGACCATTACCAAATCCGAGCTAAATCAAGTCAATGCTCGACCCAAATTCATTCCTAAGCCCAATTATAACGGTAGGCGGCGTTCGAGATCTCCGCAATCCTTTAATAAATATGCCCCAAAGAACTGGTGTTATAACCACCAGAAGTTTTTTTATTCATGCCAAGTCTGTCCTTGTTGTTCCGAAGAATTTCCGAATGAGTGCCAATTTCCACAGCTGACGGAAAGGACAACAGACCGCAGGCACAAGGGTGCATCAGTATCGGGAAACGTCTGGCGCAGGAAGTAGAAGACCGTACTTTCTGCACATCAACGGCATCAACGGCGCCACAGGGAAGAAGTCAACTACAATCCGACATTCCTGTCTACTCTTTTCATCCACGCCGAATTTTTCACATAGAGAACCAAACGGACAACGCCGGTCGCAATCACCAGCCTACTTGTTTGCATGACCCAGCCAAACAGCCCAACGAGCTTCTGCACCTTCTTGATTTCAAAACTGGCGAAGAGTTCATCGTAGACACAGGTGTGGCAGTCTCAGTTCTCAAGGGTGATTCAATGGCCGAGATGTCGCTAGGCGTTCTTCTCGCAACAACTACAGGCGAGCCCATACCAACATATGGCTGCCGGTACCGCACACTCAACATAGGTCTACGACGTGAATTTCCCCACAACTTCATCATTGCCAAGGTCTCACATAATATAATAGGCCTTGATTTCCTTCTAAAATTTCGGCTCATTGTTGATCTTGCCAATCAAAAGATCATCGACCCCTACACCGGACTTGAACAAAGCTTTTGGACACTTGCCTCCGAGCGTTTGGAGTTACAGGTCATTCAACCAACCCCAGTGAATCATTCAGCAGAGATATCAGCATCTCTTCGAAAATACAAATCGCTTTACGATCTTAACAAGTCAGAGCTACGAGACTCCAACACGATGCATCATATTGTCACAGAATGACAACTTATTGCACTCAAGAAGCGACCACTGGCTCCTGCTAAGCTGAAAGCTGCCCAAGAATAATTCTCAAGGCTTTTGGAAGAGGGAATCATCAGACCATCGAAAAGTTCATGGGCGTCACCACTGCACTTAGTCTCTAAATCAAACAGATCGTACAGAGCCTGCGGAGACTACCGTAAGCTAAATTCAGTGACAAAATCTGATGCATATCCTATTCTAAATATTAACACTTTACTTGAAAAACTCAACGGCAGCAATTTCTTCTCAGTGATTGACCTCAGGCAAGCGTTCCATCACATCCTGGTAGCACCAGAGGATATCGAGAAAACTGCAGTCATCACTCCATTTGGCCTTTTTGAATATCTTTACATGTCTTTTGGACTTAAGTGTGCTACTCAGACATTTCAAAGATTCATGGACAATATACTTTGCGACGACTCTGCTTATATTATGTCATATCTTGATGACATCATGGTATTCAGTCCAGATCTAGAATCTCATGCGAAACATCTACGAAATGTCCTCTCACGCTTATCCAACCACGGACTCAAAATCAACTGTGACAAGACGCAGATTGCAACTTCATCCGTCGACTTCTTAGGGCATCGTATCACGGCCCAAGGTATTCAACCGTTGCCGTCAAAGACGAATTCAATCAAGAATATCAAGTCACCAAGGACTGTTAGCGAGTTGCAGAAAATCCTGGGAGTACTAAACTATTATCGCAAGTTCCTTCCGGGCCTTTCAAAACAATTTTATCCTTTGTGCAGGCACTTGCGGAACCGAAAAGGACTTAGCAAGAATTCCATCATTGCTTGGTCATCCGAAGACGAGGAATTACTTCGACTTGCCATCAACTCGTTAGCAAATGCCACAATGCTAACACATCCAGATTTTGAAAAACCATTTCTACTCACGACAGATGATTCTGAATTCGCTATTGGAGCCACGTTGGAACAAGAGATCGACGGAGTTCGGAAGCCTATCAGTTTCTACTCGCGTACTCTCCAACCAGTAGAAACGAGGTATGACACTTTCGGCCGAGAACTTCTCGCCATCCACGACGCAGTACGCCATTTTATCAGCATCATTGGCAGTAGCAGATTTGTTGTTTTCACAGATAATGCACAGGTTGAAACCGTTTATCGAACCACCTGATCCTGAGAGCGTTCAACCTTCTACACACGTCTCAGGCTCCGTCTGCCCACAATCTCAATATCCTGCTTTGTATAACGCGTAATTGATTTTTTTTAAACATTAACATTAACTATCAAAATTTTTTTTAACCTTACGTTATTTTTCGTATTTGTCTCACGTGGCATAACCAGCTGTTCTTAGCTAACAATTGTGTAGCATTTTTGAACAGTTCTTTGGTATTATGCCATCTCTGAGGCAATGTTCGTGTACATATTTTTATGCAGTTACCTTTGATTTTAATGTATATATTTTAACATTATAATGTATTTCTCACACATGACATTACACTGCCTATTTTGGTATGACCAGCTACTTAGAGCTAACGCTTTCGTGTAGCAACACTAAGTAGTGATCAGCTTCATATCATGGTACAGGCCACTTTCAATGCATATCTCAACTTCATCTATTGCACAAAGACCACTCTACAAATGTCATGACCACAACGTCGAGCACTCTAGCTCCTTTGGTCGTATACAAACACATTGACAACGATCCAACCTGCTTAGGTTTTAACTTAAACCTGGCAAATTCAGAGGCGATTTACCTCGAAATCTTCACGCTGCGGCTCCAAAAACTTACACTGCTCTATTTTGCCTCACGTGCTATGACCGTCCACTAGAGCTAACAATTTGTGTAGCAATTCCTAGTGGTTACCTGGCATCATATCATTGTTGAAGCAACCAAAAAGCATATTCAAGCCCAGCATTAATGGTTCATCTTATTTTTGCTTAACTTGGTTCGAACTCTGTCATACATTTCTTATCTAGCCTGGCAGAGAGGAATTTTTTTCCCTTTTTTTTCAAGGAGGAAAGTGTTGTAACGACACAAATTAATGGCCGACATATTGCGTAAATTAAATTCAATTTCATTTACGTTGCACCAATGAGAAAAAAGCGAAACTTGTCGTTTAACCAATAGTGTGCAAGTAGACATGGCATGCTATTTAAGCACGGCAATTTACCATGCAAGTCAGTTGTCGCATTTGCATTCTGCTTTGCGTTACGCGTGTGCGTTCTGTCGGCTGTCAATACCTACGCTGGTGATTTGATAGTTTCACCAACAACTGGCTACATCCGTGACTCATCTTGTTGCGGTATAACCAGGCGAGACGAGCCAATTAAGTGCAGAACCTGCACGACGTTATCCACATCGTGATTACAGCTCAACCACGGGAGCGACAACTCAACCAGAGTCCACCCAAGGCTCTAGGACATCTTCACACTCTGAACACTTCAGGCGAACGCATTACCAGGCCCTCTTAAGGGCCCCCTATCAGTAACTAATCTCTATTCAGAGCACCTTAACCGAGTTTGTAACGTCGTACGGCATTTACTTGAAGCCGGGGCGTTTGGCAAATTATTGTTTATTATTATTGTGTAAATTCCAATTCAATTCGATTTACGCTGCACCAATTAGAAAAAGAAAAACTCGCCGTTAACCAATAATTTGCTAAGTAGCGATATGGTTATCTGATACTTGGTCATTTAAAATTCAAATTGAATTCTGGGTGACGCGCGCGGTTAAAAAAGGCTCCAACTTTTTTGAATACTGAATTTGAAAAAATTATTACGGACCTTCAAAACTCCATGAAGGAGCTAAGGGAGGAGAACAAAACTATTAAAAATAAAATTTTTAAGCTGGAGTCGGATGTTAGCAATTATTCAGCAAAATTGGATTTATCAGAAAGGAGAAATGATAACTTAAGCGCTAAAATTGGGGAATTGACCGTTGCGTAAAACGACAAGATGGATAAATTAAAAGACAATGTTAAGCCATGGATCGAGTTAAGTGAAATAACTAAAGAAGACGATATATCTACAAAAAGCAGTTCTTCAGGTGAAGAAATATTGAATATTTTATCTAATGAAGTTTCTGCAAGAATCGGAAAACAAGAACAGTTAATTTTATTTAATCTTAATGAAAATGCTGATCATAAGGATGTTGAGAAGTTAAATGCTTTAATTAGAGATACGACAGAGGCCGAAATAACGAAATGCTTCAGAGTTGGCAAGAAATCGGAACGACCAAGGCCGGTTGTGATAAAATTATCAAAGAGGCCGACTAACAAGCAAGTGGAGGATATTAATAAAAAGAAAGAAGAATGTCGTAACTTTCACAACATATTCATCTCCAGAGACAAGACTTTTCTCCAAAGAAAATTGTCAGCGGCAAAAAAGGTAAAGAAGAATTTAGATCAGAAATCAAGTCATCCGGAACAAGTTACAATAAAGGGTGTGTCAATCGATTCTAAAATTACAAAAAACGGGGTTTCATTAATGAATGTTGTGGACAGCGGACTGCTACGAACTATAGCTACGGTACCCAACAAACGAAGTATAAGGAAACCACAAAAGTTAAATCAGTAACTATTGAAGACTGTAAAGATGAGTTGGGTTGTTCATATACTTTATTTTATGCTAATTGTAGAAGTGTTAAGAATAAAACTTTTTTGCTGTGTGATTTTATAATAAGTAACAATTTTGACTTTATAATTTTATCTGAGACCTGGCTGAACAAGAACATTGAAAACTATGAATTTGACATTCCTCATTATTCTCTATTTAGGAAAGACAGATCACTGGATAAAAGAGGTGGAGGAGTACTTATTTATAGCAAATCGATATTAAATGCAACAGTGTTACATACTAGCGAATATAATACTGTCATTGATTTTTTAACTATACAAATTGATAACCTGATTTTAACCGCGGTTTACAGACCGCCGTATGCTAATTTACATGATGATCAAATGTTTACCAATTCCTTTCAATCTATTTTCGACTGCCATGGTTATATTGTTGTGGTAGGAGATTTTAATAAGGTGCATGACTGTGAAATAATCAAATCTTTTTTCTAATCATGATCTTAAGCAGATTATAAAGGAACCAACTAGAGGTTCGGAATGCTTAGATCATGTATATTTAGAAGTTGAAGCGTTGAACTCGCACAGTTATGATGTAGTAAATTACTTTTAAACGATCCGTTTTTGTTCTCAGTGCTGTCTTTCTTTTTGTAGATTTGACCGCATTTTTCTTGTGCGGGACAATTGGTAGCACTCATAGGTCGGTAAAATCTTGAACTTTTTCCGTCTTCAGATGATGTAATTTTTGGCCTCAGTTGATGGGTTCTCACTTGTCCCTTCTTCTTCAAGCCTTCAATTAGCTGATTGTCTGAAAATGACGTTGGAACAAGATTTTCCATTGTTCTTTCACCAAATTTTCGAGCCCGAATTTCCAGGCTCATCTTCAGGGTTGACTTAATACGCACAGGAGTAAAACACAACTTGTGGCAAATGTGGTATCCTCATTCAAGACAGATATATTTATATTTATTTTAATTCCAAATGTATTTTTAATTGTCTTCCTAATATCCGGTCTTCATACCTAGTCTCTAATACTCAAATGTATACAAAAAAACTTAGCCTTGTCCCCCTCCGCGCACACAACCACCTATAAACATGTGTATTTTACTAAAGTGACATTTTATTGAATAACTATAAGCACACCTAATGGATTGACATACACGCCAATCCATGATGTTTATATTTAATTTCTGTTCCGGACGCATAGAAGATCAACAAAATTTTGATTTCAATCCTGCAGTAATCCTCACCCCACCCCAGCTTGCAATCGGTTATAGACCGAGAGAGAGGTTAATAAAACTGTTGAAAGAATGTATAGTATTATTATCGTTTTGACCGAATACGGAGTATAAACTAACTAAATCGCCTCTCAACCAAATACACAATAATACACATATCCTGTATAAATTAGATTCTTCATCAAAATATCTGTGTCGAAATCATGTATATATGTATATAATAAATTAGTATTATTTTATATATATATATATATATTTAAATTTTATTTACTTAATTATAATTATATATATATATATATATACTAACTCACTTCTTATAAAAACATCCATTTATATATAATTCAACACGCTATATATTATGTATATATAGATAAGCATGTAAGTAACTCACTATATATTATTTATATATAGATAAGCATGTAAGCATCCATGTGGGTTCTTCCTACATCCTTAATATATATCTATATATCCATCATATATATACATATATACGTGTATACACCATCTATATATAATATGAATATCATACAAGCAACACTGTGAGTCCCTCAACGGATAAATTGTATCAGTCAAAACGCTTTTGATAATAATCTCCTACATATATCTTGTGAATATCTAAATAAGCATTTAAGCAATCATGTGAGTTCACCCCACATCCTAAATGAATATTTAGAATCCTTCATATATATATATATGTATATATATATGTCTCTGCGTAATATGTATGTATATATAACTATATACTTATTTATATTTATATAAAACCACATCTTATAAAAACATCCATTTATATATACGTCCACACGTTGTATCTACGCATATATAGATAAGCATATAAGCAACCATGTAGGTTCTTCCCACATCTATTATAAATATCTATATATCCATATTATATGTACACGTGTTTACCCATATAAAATAAGAATATCATATAAGCAACACTGTGAATCTTTCAACGGATAAATTATATCAGTCAAGAAGTTTTTTTGTTAATATTTATATATCAAAGTTTATATATAGTCATATATTTATGCATATATATATATATCTGTAAGCAATTAAATGGGTTCGTTGAACCTACAATTCGCCCTAAGTGTATAGTATATTTACTTCAAATATAAATATATATATATATATATATATATCTACACGTCTACACCTCATATATATATGTATATATAAATATACACAATGTCTATATCAATCCACATAAGCAACCATGTGAGACCTTCTCACCTTATATATTAAATCTAAATATTCTTCTACATATATATTTTGAATATCTAAATAAGCATTTAAGCAACCATGTGAGTTCCCCCCACATCTTATATGAATATTTAGAATCATTCATATATATATATATACATATATATATATATATATATCTGCGTAATATGTATATAAATATAGATACATATATCTGTTAAGTATATTTAGATAAACATATAAGCAACAACGTGAGTTTCTCTCACATCTTATATAAATTGAAATGTTCATCATATATATATATATATATATATATATATATATATATATATATATATAAATCTGTAGCCAAATTACCCATTTCTACCTTCATCTACTTTTTTTCCCCTTATTTTATCTCAGATGCATAGTCGCGGTCTCTTATTGGGATTTATTGTTATCTCTGATGCCTCCAATCTACGTTTCTTTCCATTCGAGAAGGCTTCATTAAATATTAGGCCTAATGATTTTTCTACACATGTCATATTCATTACGTTCATTCCTGATTTTATTTCAATTGATTCTCTAATCAACCTTGTTAATCTATTTCGGTTACATAGTGCAATCCGTTTACAGCCATCCCAGTTTATCTGATGACCTGTCTCCATTGAGTGCCTGGCTAGATCTGATCTATGAACATGTCTGTATTTGCATGCAGTCTTATGTTCACCTCTACGTACCTTTATTGGACGCATGGTTTCACCTATATACCTAAGATTGCAATCTTTACAAGGTATCTCATAAACCCCTGATGTGTTGAGCGGTTCTATTTTTTCTTTCTGATTCGGTAACTTATTGCCTATTGTAATTGATTGTCTTAACACTGTTCGTATGTTGTATTTCGTTGTTAATATCCTAATCTTTCTACTTAATTTGGAGTCTGGTAGAACCAGAGTTCTGTGATTATCTTCATTCTGATTATCTAAATCTCTTATTCGTTTCTCTTTGGTTATTTTTCTATTAAATCGCAATAATGTCTCCTTTATGATTTTCTCAGTTAATTTTTCCGGACAACCATTTATCCGGAATATATATTTTAATTTCATCAGTTCTTTGTCCCTATATTTTAAATTAACTATTTTAAGACTTCTTATCATCATAGATTTTAGAATGCCTATTCTCATCCCATACGGGTGATTAGAGCAATAATTCAGGAGGATACCAGAATAAGTATCCTTCCTGTAAATATCTTTCTCTAATGTCTGACCCATTCGTTTTAATTTTACATCTAGAAACGATAATTCTTCTTTGTTTTCTTTTTCCAAAAAAATTTTTACCTCTCCCAGTTGATTAGCTAAATAAAGAAAATTCTCCAACTCCTTGTCCCCGTGATTCCAAATTAGGAAGATGTCATCTAGGAATCTTAAATATAAGCTTTGTTTGAGTGGAGTTCTAAGTAGGAGATTTTTTTCTAAATAATGCATATAGATATTAGCGACTGGGACTGATAATGGTTGTCCCATAGGAACACCTTTAACTTGAAGGTAGAATTCATTTCTACAGGTAAAGTATGTAGAGGACATAATAATTTTAAATATTTCCATAATACTCCATAAAATCGTTTTACTACCTTCCATTATTTCAGGATATTCCATTAGACAACGTTGGACACACTCTAATGCAAAATTCACCAGAATGTTCGTATACATAGATACCACATCCAGGCTTGCCAGTTTATCATTCTCTAATAATTTATATTTACTAATAATGTCAGTAAAGTGATAAGTATTCTTTAATGTATAATCTAGAAAATAGGTGTATTTTCTTATTCTATTGGACATTTTATAAGTTGGAGAATTCTGGACATTGACAATTAACCTAAGTGGATTATCTTGTTTATGAATTTTTACTAGACCATTAATTTGAGAGTAAATTTTTTATTTGATGATTACCAAGTTACTTAAATCACCTTTATCCAATCATTTGATTAATTAAAGTTTTAACCTCGCCTTTTAATTTTTCCGTTGGGTCCTTATTAATTTTATGGTAAACTTCTTTATTATTTAATTGTACATACATCTTATCATTATAATCCTTCTGGTCCATTAGCAATGTTGCTCCAACTTTATCTGCTTTAAGGCATATTACCCTATTAGATAACAAATT
>JAQBSW010013794.1:0-13079 GCA_029291075.1 Eudiplozoon nipponicum | reverse complement strand
TAAAATCAAATATTATAAAATATAATATATAAAAATATAATATAATATAATATAATATAATATAATATAATATAATATAATATAATATAATATAATATAATATAATATAAATATAATATAATATAATATAATATAATATAATATAATATAATATAATATAATATAATATAATATAATATAATATAATATAATATACATAATAAAATATAATATAATATAATATAATATAACATAATACAAACACATAAATAAACAAACACACAGTCACACAAATAACAAGAAAATATGTCACACACATGTTACACACACAAATACAAATATAATATAATATAATATAATATAATATATTATAATATAATATAATATAATATAATATAATATAATATAATATAATATAATATAATATAATATAATATAATATAATATAATATATTATAATATAATATAATATAATATAATATAATATAATATAATATAATATAATATAATATAATATAATATAATATAATATAATATAATATAATATAATATAATATAATATAATATAATTAATATAATATAATATAATATAATATAATATAATATAATATAATATAATATAATATAATATAATATAATATAATATAATATAATATAATATAATATAATTTAATATAATATAATATAATATAACATAATATAATATAATATAATATAATATAATATAATATAATATAATATAATATAATATAATATAATATAATATAATATAATATAATATAATATAGTATAATATAATATAATATAATATAATATAATATAATATAATATAATATAATATAATATAATATAATATAATATAATATAATATAATATAATACAATAAAATATAATATAATAAAATATAATATAATATAATATAATATAATATATTATAATATAATATAATAAAATAAAATATAATATAATATAATATAATGTAATATAAAATAATATAATATAATATAATAAAATATAATATAATATAATATAATATAATATAATATATATAATATAATATAATATAATATAATATAATATAATATAATATAATATAATATAATATAATATAATATAATATACAAAATATAATATAATAATATAATAAAGTTGATTTAACCTAAAGCATGCATTTATTCATGTGTGTGCCTGTAAGAAATGAAAAGTATACATGAATGGATTTAAACTGTTTCTTTATGGAAATTGCGGAATATGCCTCTTTTTCTGCCTCAATTAATATGTGTACAGCACGCCCTACCTTATAAACAAATATATATACTAGAAATGTTCGAAATAAACATTTTTTAATAAATTGATATAAATAAACAGGCTTAACTCAGGCTAATTACTAACAAGACAATAACGTTACATGGCTCATCACCAAAAGAACAAACACGAGTTATCTGACTTGGCCAAGAACGTAGTTTCCCCCTGTTATCACGATTTCAACATAGAATGTGTAGTATTTTGTTATTAAGGTCTAGTTTAGTCTAATCGATAAACCAAATTCTAATAATAAACTTTAACTTCACTTCCCAAATGCTAGAGAAAAGTGAATGACATGTTGTACGGAAATTATTTTTTAGTGCTGCCCGTACAAAAATCTACACTTCTGCTATTGCGCACTAAGTTGTATTGACATGTTTCATTAAAAACACCTACAAAGCAGAGAACCCGCTTACAAAATACAATCTGCCACAAATTAATTTTAAGATTCATTGACAACTCGTCAAAACAGTTTTTAAACAATATCTTACGTAATATTTACTTATATACATACAACACAGTATATTCTTTTAAATATGGAATGAAATAAAATTGAATAACTAAATGAATTATGGTAGTTTCATTTCGAGAAGACTCAGCTACACTTTACAATTTACCATTTATATAAATTGTTGTGGCAACTAGCCTGATTTTCCGTTGTACTGGTATTTTTGGTTTTTGTTGATTTGTGAGTGAATTTACCTATGTGATTGTATACGTGTCTGTGTGCAAGTAGGAGTCATTCTCATTGTACTACAGAGTTATATTTTAGAACTATTGATTCTTGTATTGGTGGATTAAGTTTACAAAAACTGTTAGCTTGGTTGATTGTTACGTGTACGTATGTTTTCCCCCGTACGTCATATTTCTTTTCGCCTGGTGCTTTAATTACATTCTGCCACCTTGGTAACAGCGCCACTTCATTATTGATCGTTCATATAGTTGTGCAATTTCTGTCATAATTAACGATGGTAGTCATGCCGTTTGTGCAGATGTATTTTTTCGTTTTTAGTTTTTTTGCCTCTTCGATCGAATGTTTGTTGAGTTTGGTTCAGTATGTGTTTGGGCTTACCTGGATGCTAGTAATTTGATGTTGAAACATTTGAATGTTTAGGTCGGCTGCTTGCTGTTTTATATAAATAACTTCGTATATATATATATATATATATATATATATATATATATATATATATATATATATTTTCAGAACATTTTTGTGTCGAATTGAAAAATCGTTAAATTAGCTGGGTGCCCCGTTTCAATTATATGCTCAGAGATAGCTAATTTTCCTGACGGTGTCAGGTCTTTTTAATCAATTTCTGCGGTACAACTTGCTGAATACAGTTGCTCAATTGCTTTTTCGTACGTCCAATGCATCATAGCTCGTATCAAACAAGCAAAACCATTCTGAAAACGTATTTATGACATGCCTAATGAGTACCAATAATTGCAACGAAAAACTTACCTCCAAGTCAATAATTAACGTTCTACGGCACAAACGGGTTGGAGAACAAAAAAACAATCCTACAGACTGTGCAAATTGAAATGTGAAGCTATAGTTTTGCGACACGTGTAATTTGACTGGACAGTGCATCTATTACCACAATGCTGTCCAAATTTAAAAAAAAAGAAATATTTATACACATACCTTTCTATCCTATAGGATAAAGAAAATCTGTTATGATGCATTTTATAGCCATAAACTGACGATGCTCAAATCCAAATTATTAGAAAAGGGGTAACCCTACAATATTGTTGCTGTAACCAAAACCAATTGACGATACTTGTCATTATATCTATTAAAATGGGATACCTAATCCGAAATATTAAATAGAAGATTTAAAAAGGTAGTGACTTCTTGGATGCCTGTAACACAGCTAATGTTTTTTCATACAAAAATCACATGACAAACAGCAATATAAAGGATAATCTCAAACAAATCCAACAATGGAACATTTTTCATTTCTACAAATTTCATAGCTGCGCAACGCGTTATGTAGGCCGGACAGGTCTATTACTAAGGCAGCAAATTAATAATCCTCTTAGATCAAACTGAGTTTGCAAAGTGGAGAATTTTTTGTCTTAGCCGAATACAATTTTCACTTAAATTCACACTCCAAATCAGTTTGATTTCCATGTGTTTTTCGAAGCAAAAATGAAAAAGCGTTACGTACAGCAGAAGCTGTTGTATGAAAAATCATTAATCCTCAACTAAATAGACAAAAGGTGTTCCTACATGATTTAAATAAAAAGTTTTGTGTGTGTGTGTGTGTGTGCATTTGCATGTACGTTCTCCGCTTCCCGGTTTGTTGTTCTATAATTTATGTATTCAATCCAACTTAACCTCCCTTGCTTTACAAAATTAATTATGTCAAATATTATATTCATGCTCCGTACAGACAAAAAGAAAATGGCTTTTTTAATGTTTTTTGTACACATGGATGAATAAAATATTTTTGCTTCAACAAAGGATTTATTTCTCAATTCAAATTACTAATGTATTAAATTAGCTGAATTAAATAAAGACAATAAAAACATTTTGAGATTGTGCTATACATATTACCTGTGTGGGCGGTTTGGGTTGCTACTATGGATACTAATTCTTGTTCGATTATTTTGTTTGCTACTAACTAAGTATGCTTGAAGTTTCTGTATGTTGCCCTTTCTTGTGCCTGCCTGAGTTTTTTATAAACACTTTGTTGCTAATGTTACATCAGATGGCGTATATACAGATGCGATTTTTTTGTGTTTGATGAATATGCGTGTGCCAGTCAAACATTAAGTTTAACAATACTTGTTTGCACGGGTGGTGGTAACAATTCTTTAAATCAAGTTTGCGAGCTTGAAGTAAACACCAATCCCATTTTATTTAATTAGTCGTCGAACATACGCTGCGGTAGTTTTGTTATGTTGTTCGACGACTGGTTAAAAACAATGGGATTGGTGTTTATTTCAAACTCGCAAACTTGATTTAAAGAAAAGTATTAAGTTGTGTCGACGATTTTTTAACAATCAGCAAGGATTCTTCCTATTTGATACACAATGATCCATAACTGTTTAAGAATTATTTCGATTTCGCATTGTGAAGAATGAAGAAGTAAGCTGCAAACACGTGGTGCTCGTTAAACGAAAAAAAATATTTTGCGAAATAGGATTAATCGAAATTACCTGATCTGCGTTTTGACTAACGCAGTTATTATTCCGGTAGTTTTCTTTCTTGAACAAAATATTTCGGCTGCCTTTATTGGCAGCCTTCTTCAGTTGGTCCATTCTCACCAGTTTTACAAAACAATATTACGAAACAAGCCTGATATTTCCTGTGGCCCTATTATTTATACTGCAGACTGATCTTACATTAGATAGTTGTGTGTCACATGTGTGTGTGTGTGCATTTCCGTAACTCATATGTTCATCTAACTAAGTTCTTTTAGGATTATATGATCAGTAGTTGCTGATTTGGCGAATGGTTCGCCGTTTTGTTATGCGTTGATGGGTTTATATGTTAACGGTATAATCTAAATAATGGTGCTTGGTTTTTTTTGACGCAGAACACCATTTTATTAGCCAGAATTGTTGGATAGAATCGAATCCTATACCATCTGGATTAGGAACATAGGACCCATACATAATGCAACAAAAATCTCACTTTTAATGCAATTCTCTTAAATCTTAAACAAGCTATGCTCGACTATATATATATATATATATATATATATATATATTCATATGAGTGTGTATATATCTACAGACAGCCCTTTCGTGATTAAAGGACTGTCACAGTTCCAATTTTCTAACTAATTCCCGAAGTTGGAATACAGACTGTTAAACATTAGCATATTAATGTTGAACCAATGGAAGGTTAAGTATACCACAAAATGTCAAAATTTCAAGCGTTAAATAATAATGCCGTTTAATATAACATATACAAAAATGCTAGCTGGAAAAGCATACACATTGGTGTGGCGTTGAAATGTGTAAGTTAATTTATTGCGTCCACAGATTTGTTAGAATATTGTTGTCTATTGTTCTACCGGAAAAAGTAATACAGAAAATTCGTATTATATTGAACAGTTTAAGAAAAAAGAAGACCTAACAAATTTTCGCAGTGCTTTTCTATGCTGTTTGACGACGGGTTAAATACAATAGGATTGGTGCTCATTTGATTTGAAGAATTGTTACCACCACCCGCACAATCAATGATTGTTTAATTTCATTATCTATATATATGTGGCGGAAGTTGCAAAAACTTCAATTTTCATAGCTGCATAGCAATTCTGCAGCAAAAATGTCCAGTCAATTACAATGTATGCGAGACTACTAGAGGTGAGAATGGCATATATCATTTTGCATTCGTAATATATAATTTGCGGTTTGATCCTAGCTAGTCAATTTGCCGTTGTACTCTGATTATGGTGATGGATATGCGAAACGGCTCAGTACGTGCAACTAGCGGTAGTTTTCCTAAGTTGTCCGACAACTGATTAAATACAATGTGATTGGTGCTTATCGCAAGTTCGCAAACCCGATTTAAAGAATTGTTACCACCACCCGCAAAATCAATGTTTGTTTAATTGTATCATCTATATACATGTGGCGGAAGTCACAAAACGTCAATGTTCATCACTGCGTAGAAATTATTCAGCTGAAATTTCCAGTCAATTACAATATATAATAGACTACTAGAGGTGAGAATGGCATATATATTTTTGCATTCCATATATCTAATTTGCCGTTTGATCCTCCTAGTCAGTTTGGCGTTGTATCCTGATTATGATAATAGAAGTTCGAAACGCTTCAGTACGTGCAAATAACGATAGATTTCTTCGTTGTTCGACGACTGATTAAATACAATGGGATTGGTTTTTACTTCAAGCTCGCAAACTCGATTTAAATGATTGTTACCACCACCCACGCAATCAATGATTGTTTAATTGTATTATCTAATTTAAAAGTTTATTTTACATATATATATATATATATATATATAACAGTGAGGTAAACATTTTATGTTTCATAAAAGTTGTTTTATTCATGCATGCATCTTTGATGAAAATATTTTTCAAATCTAACAAACAGCTAGCAATGTGTTAATTTACATGTAAGTTCTATATGAAATTTATTTCAATCTCGGAACAATCCAATTACATTTTTTATACTTCTGCATGAAAACGCTAATTTTATCGCTAAGTCTGTAATTTATTGCCGAGATTCTTATTTCTAGGCAACAAAATTATCGACCAAATTTGGGCAGCCAAATGCCAATAGAACATGTTTGGATGCAAAACTTTTTCACGTTTGACATTATGCAAAATCTAACAACACCAAAAGAGGCGCATTATTTTGCTGGATTATGTTCTAGTTGTCAGCGAAAAATCGTGTTATAGCAGAGAGAATAACTATATTGCAACTGTGCATCGATAAGTAGAAGCACAACAAAACATATGCTAGACAGAAAATTTGAGGAATTTTGATCTTTATACAATGACAAATCCATGTGTTATTCCCCATAAATTATGAACAAAATTAACGAAATTAATTTTTAAAGGACACTGCATTGGTTGAGCTTTGTTTTGGCTCGTTGCAGGTGATGGTTTAAATTAAAAAAAATGAAATATAAGCCTTACGTTTTTTATGCAAATAAAACTTGGAAAATTTAATTATCTGCTAATAAACAATAAAAACAATGACTTAAAGCAAGTATGCTTACTGGCGACTCATCAGTAGGAGCCGGTATTACGCCCTTTAACCACTATATATTTGGGTGAAGAATGTGGGATAATAGGACGGTACAATCTCCTATTATCCCACATTCTTCACCCAAATATATAGCGGTTAAAGGGCGTAATACCGGTTCCTACTGATAAGTCGCCAGTAAGCACGAAAAGAATGTGCATGAGATTATACTTGCCGTTCATGCTGCCGTTGGTTTATCCTTTTGGTCACAACTGAACTAATTTGTTACAAGGTTCGCAACACCTAATACATACTTGCATATATATTAGTTCACCGAAACAAACAGTATTTAAATGACTTAACCCACCTGGATTGTTTTCATTCACTGCAAACTATAATATGTTGTTCAGCAATCGATAGTTCATGTTACGGTATACCCATTTTTAATTACAGTGTTGCTTATTTGTTATTAAAAGGTGATTTTTATGTTAGTCGGATTAGCGTATTCCCTTCGCAAGTTTGGTAGGCTACGCCGACCGTATTTTGCAGAACATCGCGTATTATTTATAAGCTATAATAAGCGCGATCAGATGGATCCAGCTAGCGCGAATTTTCCAAATAATAAATAAAAAACAAACAAAACTATACAAGTATGTATTAGGTGTTGTGGACCTAGTAACAAATTATTTCAGTTGTGACCAGAAGGATAAACCAAAGACAGCATGAACTGAAAGTATAATCTCATGCACATTCGTTTCGTGCTTACTGGCGACTCATCAGTAGGAGCCGGTATTACGCCCTTTAACCACTATATATTTGGTACAAGAATGTGGAATAATAGGACGGTACAATCTCCTAGACGAATGTGTAAACCTGTAATAGTGAAGCTAACATAATCTAAAGTCAAAGTCCTATTATTCCACATTCTTCAACCAAATATATAGTGGTTAAAGGGCGTAATACCGGCTCCTACTAATGAGTCGCCAGTAAGCACGAAACGAATGTGCATGAGATTATACTTTCCGTTCATGCTGCCTTTAGTTTATCCTTCTGGTCACAATTGAACTAATTTGTAATTAGGTCCGCAACACCTAATACATACTTGCATATATATATTAGATCTCCGCAACAAGCAGTATTTAACTGTTAAACAAATCTATAGCTGAATATCAATATATAGTTGTAATAATGAGGTTGCATATTTACGTGATCTGTCATGTGGCTAAGAGAGAATTGTTCCCAATTTCTCCTGTCACCATCAATACTTGGAGCCCGATTTCGGATTCATTTACAGTTCATCAGAATTTGTATGACAAATTAATGAAAAAAGTGTAAAATTTTATTTAAAGCACTTTAATTTCACTTATGCCAGGGTAATCAATATAATAGCACCGCGGACTTCCAATAGGCAGGCGCGAGTTGCGACTGTTTTTGTGTATAAATGCGAAATATTCAGTTAAATATAAGTTAAAAAACGACTAAAGCCAAATAAGTGAAATAATAGTGACTGAGTGCTAATTTACTTTTTGCACACGTCAGAAATTTTGCTTTATTCTTACCATGTGAAATGACGTATTTAAAGGGGAATTCAGCGGTTAGGACGGAGAACAAAGTTCAAAAATACACACTTAGTCAATTATGTAATGCAAGCGAAAAAGAATGAAGCAAAATATATAATTCAGCTGTGAAATTTAACTTATACCACTTAATTTATACTTTCGATTGTTGAAACTCATAAAAGACATTGAATTTTAATTAGATGTACGCTCGACGCTTATATGCTCATCTGTACATATAACTGGTATGCATTCATTCAAGTATAAAGTAATGCTTATATGTTGTTATACCTTGCGCAGCGCTGTTTTGACTTGCTTTTCTTCCGCATTTTGCTATTGCGAGACAATTGATAGCACTCGTAGATCGGTAAAATATTGAATCCTTTACATTTCCAGGTATACAGTTGGTGTTTGTTATTGATTGATGAGTTCTCACTTGTCCCTTCACTATGGTGCCGCCCATTAACTGCTTGTCTGAAAATGACATTGGAAAGATCTTTCCGGTTTTTGTACCGAATTTAATAAACTTTATGTCCATTCCCATCTTCAGGGTTGATACCATACTCACAGAGAAAAAAAACACTTGACATAAGTTATTTTTTGTGAGTATGATATCAACCCTGAAGAAGGTACTGGAAATGAAGTCTGGAAAATTCGGAAACAAGTCGGAATATCCGGTTACAATGTCATTTTGGGACAAGCAGTTCATGGGCGGCATCTTAGTGAAGGGACAAGTGAGAAACCATCAATCAATGCCAAACACCATCTGTCCATTGGAAAATATAATGGATTCATGATTTTACTGAACTGCGTGTGCTATAAATTATCTCGCACAAGCAAAATGTGGAAAAAATGCAAATATATTTTAATACAAATTTACACCCATCTATGTAAACTTCAGTGACTGGACGCTGATTTATCCTTTGTACGCTTCGGATTAATCGTTATATTTTTACTGTATAAAACGATAGAATCAATGGTGACCTCATTTATTAGGGAGGAGTTTAATATAGTAAAACTGCAACAGAAGCAAATGCACGCCTTGCTAAGTAATAAAATTAGGATCAAAATGAAAAGCTTCATTCAGATAGGAAGTGAAAAAAATAAAATTTTTTTAATAAATTTATGAAACTGATCTACCGAAAAGATAAGAATACGCGATGTGCGCTTATCTAATGAAAATTCAGTATCACATATCTTGGCATGAATTTTCTAAGATTTTATTTATCTTACTTTTCTATCCCTCATCACCACTGAGATCGCCCTTAATTACTTATTTTGGTGTGGTAAAATTTTTAGAAATTACTCGGGTAAGTAAAATTAAAATTCAACCACTGCAATATCATTCATATAGTTGTACATATAAGTTTAATTTTATTTACTGAATAATTTTCAGTTATATATATATATATATATATATATATATATATATATATATATATATATATATATACGCGATTAGCGCCTATCTGGTGAAACGCCATTTAGATTACTCAATTAAAAGTGAAAGAAAAATGGTAAAAATTAAATTAAACACTCGTTTTATTATTATAATCAAGGTTACGATCTTGATATAAGCACCTGACCCATTATGTACATATATTTTTCAGTATAAACCAAGTATTGTATAGTGTAGAAAAGGCAATTCGTCCAGTTGACCGATCTCGTCCTTATTGGGAACTCATCACGTACTGTCCGGAATTTGCCGCGGACAGGGCTTGAACCTGGACACGTCGGCTGCGGAATCTGGTGCTTCAAGCTCTGAGCCTCCCTGCCGCACATTACACAAAATTTTTTGTTATGTACTACATCACCATAATTCAAGATAACTTTGCTGGTATGTGTGATTCGTGACCAGTCGAATATTATATTGATTGTGAAACATTTGGATGAAACAGATTCTGCAGCAGACGTGCCCAGATTAGAGACCTGTCCACGGCAAATTATGGAAAGTACGCGATGAGTTTCCAATAAGGACGCAACCGGTCTACTGGATGAATTATCTTACCCAAACTATACAATATTTGGTTTATACCGAAAAATGGATGTACATAATGGGTCAGGCGTTTATATCAAGATCGAAACCTTGATAAAATGTAGTTATTATCACCGCCTGCGCGACCAATTTTCGTTTAATTAAGTAATTTAAATTGTTTTAATACCAAGTTCTAATAAAACAGTTAAAACATTTTGATGTGTATTTTGTAAAATTTCTCGTGGATATTTTGCTGTTATTTCTTTTTAGATCAAAGTTTATTGTATAAAAAGGTGAATACAATGAATATCAACAACAACAACGTACCGTCAATGCCAATCCATTTAAATGTCAGTGCTCGTTTGTCAAACGGATCAGCTGACCACGTCTGACGACAACCACGAGCAATCTCCATAGGTTCACTGCGACTTCTCGCACTCGTAAATGTCTCGGCAGCCAAACTGTTCGAGCTGATCGAGTTGTCAGTTTTCACTGCCAAACTGGATGTTAAAGGAACCGACCAATCTTCACTCGATTCGTCTTGAAGAACACCGTCACCTGCATGATCATTAGGCTCCTTCATATTTACATTGGTAAATCTGTCCACAACACCTTCAACAATTGAAGCAGATCGTCTTATACGTGGCGATTTAGAAGTGGGCTGGAGGCTATCGACATCGTAGCAATGAAATCTGTTGTGCACCAACATGCTGCTGAGGCTGTTGTAAAAGTCGAATTTGGAGAACAATCCACCTCTTTCGAGCCATGCACAAACTCTTGTAGCCAATCTGGGTAGACGAGGTTTAGGTACATCCGGTTGATCAACGAATTCATTCCCCTCTTCATAGTATGAATCTTCGCGAATATCGGAATCCATATTAATATCGTTCAAAAAGGTGTCTGTTAGGTAGATGTTTTCGTTGGTTAATAGTTCATCAACTGTCGTTTGGCTCTCCATTGGGGTTGAATGAGCGTCTTCAGATATGAACTTTACCGGTTTAACGACAAGCCTAGCCTTATGCTCATGTTGCAAGTAATCGCTGATTGCACTAATCGTTGGATCTCTAGTTCCCCGAGCTATGCTGCGCTTATATTTCACATTGCTTTTTGATTTTTTGTGCATAGTCTTTAGAATTCTCGCATTCGAAAGCCTTGATGCGCATTTGGGATTTTTAGTACAGTTTATTAAAAGAGTTAATCCAGTATTAATGTTGCTAAAGTGTCTGACGGATGCATCCATCTCTAACGTATTCGATTTCAACGCGGAAGCAAACATCAGGGACTGCATAAAGAAAATTTTAAAAATGAAGTATAAGTATCCTATATGTACAGGAAACATAAATAAATAGTGTTTAAATTGCATTTCGCTTCTTTTACCTACCTTTTAAGTATTATTTTGCGTGATATTACAAACTTCATGCTAACCAATTCTTTCTGCATTTTATTTGTTAACAACACAACTATTACATTTAAAAAATAAAATATTTCAATTGGCTTTATAATTAAAATAAATTATTATTGTTATTAATATAAATAATAATCATAATAACAATAATTTTTATTCTATTCATGAAACATTTACTATTGGCATGGGAGACGGAAATAATGTAGAAAGTAAGTTTTTATCAAAGTTTATTATAAAGAATCAACAACTGGACACAGAGAAAAGTGTTTTCAAATTAAACCGATCTAAAAATTCGATTTGATTGTATAAAAGTGTAAAATAACGATTTTACAGCTATTTTCAAGCCTAAAATCGCATCCAATCCAAGACCAGTGAAATGTAAATAAATACTCATATTTTTGTCTTTTTCAAGTATATTCAAATCAAAATATATTGAAATACGCGCATGATTCATTATCATCCTCTACTCATTATTATAATCACCAATATCATTATCATCATCATCTTCCTCATCAACCCTAACACAATCATCATCATCACCACTACAATTAACTTTATCGTCATCGTCATAGTAATCAGTTTTAGCGTAATCATCATCTCCATCATCCGTATCGTCATCATTATAGTTAGTAAGTATGTATTAGGTTTTGCGAACCTAGTAACAAATTAGTTCAGTTGTGACCAGAAGGATAAACCAAAGGTAGCACGAACGGAAAGTATAATCTCATGCACATTCGTTTCGTGCTTACTGGCGACTTATCAGTAGGAGCCGGTATTACGCCCTTTAACCACTATATATTTGGTATAAGAATGTGGAATAATAGGACAATACAATCTCCTAGACGAATGTGTAAACCTGTGATAGTGAAGCTAACATAATTTAAAGTCAACGACAATGCGACTTCAATGCTAACTCACACTATATAATATATATACCGAGTCTGTAAAGGATACGAACACTATGGCTATTGTGTTAGTAACTGATACCTTTTTTGAAATCGATGAGTTACGGATACTATCACTATGGTTTCAGAGTCGGTACATGATACCAACCTGATGGATATAAATTTATGCTAAAGTTCACCCAAATTGAGAATTACAACAATTTCGAACACCTGTTACTCCAGTTAAACCATACACTCTGGCCTTCATCGATATCAGTTACCACATTTCGCGGTAAGCATGA
>JAQBSW010013793.1:0-13083 GCA_029291075.1 Eudiplozoon nipponicum | reverse complement strand
TTAGTTACTGAGAACAATTCTTTGTTTAAATCCATTAGTAAGTCAAAAATTAAAATATGAATAGAAATGTTTCGGAACGAGGTTACCACTTTTGCTTAAATCTTCTTTTGTGGGTAGTGTACTGTATATGTGTGATTAGAGGCTTGATATTTATTCCGGAAATGAGGAATCGAAGTGGCGCCAGTCAACAAAGATTAGATTTTAGCTCATTTCCAGTGGTTAGTATGAACGATGTTGAAGCCTTCGGAGGTCGAATCAGCACCCAGCCAGAAAGACGAACTCAATGAGTACTTGGAACTGGGAGATCAGTAGGATCTTTGTGAAAGTGATAGCGCAAGGCGACAACCCACCATCGCAAGTCGTGACATGCTTCACTCTGACGCCAGCACTCCGCAATCCTTCAAAAATAAAATGGAGTGGTGTTTATCTAGAGTTAACAAATATATATTTTTTATTTTATCACTATCCGTGCAATCTATGATAGTGTAATTGTATGACTTATGTGTGTATGATGAAAGCCCGAATAATTTTTTACTCGTGACTGCGCTATAATTATTCAGCCGACATTTCCGGTCAAATTTAACTTAGATGCATCACGACCGGATGTGAGATCTGCACAACTAATTTTCCATGCCTTCTATATATATATATATATATATATATATATATATATATATATATATATATATATATGCGTTAATGTTGATCCTCATTGGTCAGTTTGTTATCGCGATTGAGGTTGGTGAGTGAAATCGGGGTTGTATCGCCTGATGCTGTTGAAGTTCATACATAAAAGGCCATTTTGAATTGAAGAAAATAACAGTTCTACTCAATTAAACGATCAGTGAGTACGCTGGTGATAATAATTCTTTAATTCAAGTATGTCAGCTTGATTTAAAGCAGTGCATTCGACACTGCAACAAGAGGAATCCAGTCATTTGTTCGTGACATGTTGAAATTAATTGCCGAATACTGTTTTCTAGGTGCGTCGTTACCGAATTGAAGTCTTTAGCCAATCACCATTCATCTTTGAAAACCAATAAATTTTTCTGCTTTGAGTTGGTTCGATAAAGATTTCAAAAGCGATTTTTGTATTTTGCTGGCTAAATATTATTATTTACGCCTTTACGTGCTTTCTAGAATAGTTTACAGGAGCTGAAACAGTCGCTGCACGCATATTGGATTAATTGTACACTAAGTAAACTTGGAGCCTACAGAATAGACGTTAAACAATAGAGACTAATCGGCTATATGATGATGGAATAATTTGTTGTGGTTCAACCTGCCTTGGCCATTGCAGGTGCACGTTTGTCATTAAACAATATCATAAAAATCTTGATTTTTAGATCGAAATTCAACTATTACACGTTGAAATATAATGTTATTGCCTTCCAATTGGATGCAGTTGGCGATTATATTTACGTTACCAACAATGTTTTAGTACCTCTAAGCTAGCGATGAATTGTAATTTAATTCACGTTTACGTTTGTCTTTTCGATGGATGCCAATTTTCCGGCTAGATTCTTATTATCAATATTTTACAAGCAGTAAATTGCAATCAAACTGGGGTAGAACTGTATGCTTTATGCAGATTACTTACATTGTAATCAGTTTTGTTTATTGGTGCAATAGGCCGTCATCATCACTTGCTTATTTTCAATTTTAACGTTTTTGGGGTTTAAAATTTATTGGTCAACCGAGGTAATCACCGATGCATGCGTGGTGGCGTTTTGATGGTCTGCCGAAAATTGTTTTTCTCGTTTTCATGCCAAACAGGAATGACTTCTATGATGTGTATGACATTAGTTGGCTGTTTGCTACACCACCGCCGAGCGAGCCGCCCTTCCATTGGACAATGGAGAACATGACCGTACCTTTTATCCGCCTATTTTACACGCAACCGACGAAATCGCCAATATATGACATTTTTAGTGATGAAAACTGTGCTGACATTGTGGAGGACACGGGGATTGCTGAGACTGGTTTACTTACCAATCTCTTTGCTGAGCCCGAAGTGGCGAATGTGTGCCAGCGTGAGGTAAGCGTTATGCCTATCACTCCATAACCGCTAAATTGTGCATAAAAATAGGCGTAGTGTGTGTGTGTGTGTGTATGTGTTTGTGTCAAACGATAACACGAAACCAAACCGCGGCACTGTATTCTATCTACATATTCTGTTAAACGTACATCTTAATAGTCGCGGCAGCTAGCTTATTGTTATTTTTGTGCCGTCATTTTATTAGCTTGCGCTGCAAACTGTCTAGCCAAACATGCTATGCTTAGTTAGATAATATAACATCTTTAATAGAATTTATGTGTACAAGCACGGTAAACAAAAATAAAAGAGGCATATATTCGTTATCTGAAAATTGATATTAAAAATGGCAAATTAATGTCTTTATGAATAAATATCAATAACATTTCATCCTAATTTCGTCATTTTCTCTGTTTAACTACTACTCATCATTAAATAAATCAATAAAAAATTATACTTGTCAGTCTTATTAAATGATATTTAACTTTAAAATTACCGTTTATTAGGTTCAGTTTATATGCATGTATCTAATAGATTGACATTATTTTTGCTAAATATCTAGTCTATTTATATCCGTATGCTAATACTACAACCTCTTCTATTACACAGAATTATATTAGCGTGACATTCTGATGCTACCGTATAACAATTGAATTTATAGTTACACGCGGGGTGTTCGTGAATGCTAGTCTCCTGTTCCTAGTGGAGAATGGAGACTTAATCAGACTTCTCTTCATTGGCTTGCCTAATGTGAGAAATAAGGAACGCATTAGCACTAATCCTATTATAAACTACGCATTCTATAATGGAGAAAAGCAGCTCAACCAGTGGGCTGGCTTCGTTCTAATTGGGAACTCATCACGTACTGTCAAGAATTTTCCGCGGACAGGGCTCGAACCCGGACAAGTCTGCTTGGGAATCTGTTGTTCTAATCACTGAACCATCCTGTCGTCCTCTAAAAGTACTTTTCAGATATATACAAACTTACGTTTCTTGGCTAGCCTTTCTTTTAGGTGGAGCCTGTATGACATCTCTGTAAACCTAAATCTCCATATTACCATCCCCAATCTGTCATTGTAGTACAAACACCACGCTACCTGGGGAAGTGGTATCGAATTTGACATTTAGATAATTATATGTACATACATTTGCATGTTTAAATTAAGCATTGTATAATGTAGACATGGTAATCCATTCAGTAGACCGGTCTCGTTCTTATTGGGAACTCATCACTTATTGTCAAAAATTTGCAGCAAACAGGGCTCGAACGTGGACAAGTCTGCTTCGGAATATGTAGCGTGCGGCAGGGTGACTCAGTTGTTAGAGCAACAGATTCCGAAGCAGACGCGTCCAGGTCCGATCCCTGTCCGCAGAAAATTCTGGACAGTAAGTGGTAAGCACCTAATAAGGACGAAACAGGTCTACTGGATTAATTGTCTTTTCTAAATTATACAACTCGTTCACGCTTTCAATATTTCCATTCTTTTTAATATGTAATTTAATTTTGGTTGTCATTATTTTCCCTCTTTTTTAGAGTATCTGTTTGTTAAAAAAGAGACAATATTTAATACATTTCATAAGTGAAAGAATTGAACAATCATTGATTGCACGCATGATGAAAATAGTTTTTCTAAAGTCAAATTCACGAGCTTGAAATGAACATCAATCCAATTTTTATGTAATCAGTCAAAATATGTAGCCAAACTAACTTCAGCCACACCTACTGGTGGTAGTTCGCCATATTAAATACGATGAGACTGGTATTTATCTGAAGATCACAAATTTGATTTCTGGAACTGGTGACTGAATAGTATCGTTGTGTAAATAATTCAATTTGTTCTCAGGCAATCAACTGCATTTTCTTCATTTAGCTATGGTATGCTTTCAAAATGCTTGTATCCTTTCCACAACCTTACTATACCAAATTTTCATTATGATTTTACACTTGTGCTTCCTATTTTTTCACAAATTTAATAGCACACCGATTAAGATGTTCAACGGCATCTAACTAGTTAACGGTCATTATACCACACCCAACGCATTCATTTCGTTACTATGTTTCTCCACAAAATAGGCGTAACAATTGTTTTATCAACTTCCACTGATTGCTTATACATACCCACACCTATATTCCACTATTTTACAAGCTTCTTTACATGGCTACTAATTTTGTTTAGCTTTAACTTTTTCCTTCAATAAGGACGATGCAGTCGTTATCCCATCGTCATTGTAAAATACAATAATTTTAAAATTATTTATACAAAATGAGGTAAATTTTGTTTATTTAGTGATGCGTTGAAGGTGCGCACAGGCATCAATGTGCAGGATGTGTTAATTTCATCCAATTCACTGTTCAGCCTTCGAATCAATGTGCTTTTGCCACTCGTACCGTTAACGTTGTCTTCAGCCTCATCGGTACCAGAATGACACGTCACTATGCATCATACAAACACGCTTATTAGGAATCACCTGCAAGAAAATATGGACGAGGGAAAATGATGACGATGCCCTCTTTTTTTAAGAGCAGAAATCTCTGCCATTTACAACGTGGACTTTCAGCTGACTGCTGGGTCTCAGGAGATCCTTTAGAGACCAGTTTTATTCGATTAGATGACGTCAGGTGCACTTAATGAGCTTTGTGTTGGGATCCTCAAAAATTCTCTTATTTGTGCGTGTAGTTTGTTATGTTCGAATGCCACTCGAAAAAAGGCCAAATCTGAGAGATTCTCAATGCAATCGTTCTGTCATTAACAAAATGGTCGAGAATTGGCGTTTACATGTTTACTGTTTCGAATCCCAATTTGTTAGTGTCGAAATTAGTATATGTCACATACCAGTTGATAGTTCACTTAGTCCAAAGCGAATACATTTGAGTTCAAATATTGACGGGGGAAATTATGGTTATTACTGATTCGTATTAAATACTTAAAATGCCTGTTTTAAATATCAATTTAACTTGATACCGTATTCAACGCTTTGTATAAAGACGACAGATATATATATATATATATATATATATATATATATATATATATATATATATATATATATGAGAAAGAGAAAGGATACTTACCATATGGATAGTTGCCATTTCAATACGAGAAATACACAGCAGCAGCTTACAATTTTAGTTTATATACTATTAATTTTCTACTGACTGCTATAGCAACTAGTCTGATTTTCCTCCGATGCGAGCCATTATGTAAAAGATCGACGCACCGCAACATAGACTAGCTATGTTTCTCTGCCAACTACTTCAACATTTACGAAATGTTACAGATATGCACACCGTCTAGGACTCTTTCGAGCTAGAAAATGATCTGAATTTTAAAAAAAATCTTCCTTGAAATCTAAATTGTGTCGCTTGACGTCTCATTATTATCTACTAAAATTCCTCTGGAGAAAACGACGTAGATATTGTGTGACCTGATTAGGAATGAGTTTCAGACATCCAATTTTTTCGAGGAAAAAATGGTAATTTGACATTGGAAATAGATAGAAAATCTACTTTTACTAGGCCCTTTATTCATTAAAACAGAATTGTGCAAGAATCTCACATAAGAAACCTAGCTAGCAGAATCCGAAATATCTACTCTGAAAACAAGATCGAGGAAGAACTAGGCTAACTGGGGAAATTTTTATTAATGAACAACTACCAGGAGCGGTTCATAGATGTTAATATCAAGTTTTCCGAAACTTAACATCTATAGAAGACTTCCCGGCTGCAATAATTGCACGGAGGTTAAATCGAATCACTAAGGAAAATTTCAACATATGCTTAAATCTGGTGTGTGAGCAGTGCACTGTGTGTTATGAGATTCATGAAGATGGTTCTGGAAACTTGATTAAAAGTAATCTAGACGTGTAGTCATATTTATTGAGAAATTATTACCATTTATACACCGAGATGAAATATGTCATGTATCGATACCAGCACCACTTTGATTCAAATGCCAATCAGTATTAGCATATACGTTGAAATTATTAATTGAGGTGGGTAATTTTTTTCCTGCTAATTCATAAATTAAAGGTTATAGTGAAAGACATGGTCCATCCTTTTATGCAATTATTAAAACTGTCATGGAGTATTACCTTATAACGCGATTTTTCAATGTGATCTTACTGGACTTGTTAAACTCAGGAACGAAGACGTATAATATCATTAAAATAATGATAGTGAATTATAATTTTTTTTAAATAGTACATAACACTAGTTTAATGAAATATTATTCGTTACAATACTTCGATCTAGTTCCACCTTCATTTTTATTTTAGATTTGCCTCATCGAAGATGATTTGGATATATGTAGCGTAAACGAGGATCCAAGTGACTACCAATCTACTACAGGCGATGAGAATTCTGACACCGAAATTAGTGAAGATGAGTATGAATCTGTATATTCAGATAGTGATAAATCTTCCGTTTCTGATAACAGTGATTATGCGTACTACTCAAATGTGCAGAGTTCTTGGAAATTAGTTAATTTTCTGCGGTCAGTGATGCCGCGTAATCGTGGCAATCCTCTTAGCTATTTTCGCAGAAAAATTCCCAATGTGTACCAGCGTTACTTTTTATCCCATCTTTATACATGTTGGCTTGATCTTCCAGAAGATGAAGGCCTGTTTTGGCATCGAGATCGTTCTTTATTGGCCTACAGATTTAGGTATCCTGCCTCCTGGATGTTCAATTGTACGAACTGGTCTTCTTGGATTGTACCTGGAACATTTATGAGTGATAGAAATTCGGCTCCTTCATGGTGCACGGCTGTAGACGACTTTCACAAATTTAGATATACTACAAACAGCGGTGATTGGGTGATTGCAGTTGATTGCATGGTAAGTGTTATTTCTTGATATTATTGCTTGCAATAATGTAATCTTTTCCTATTGTAAATGAATAGAGATGCACTATTTAAGCGTTTGCTAACATTATTTTTAAGTTGTCTTTATTGGTCTTGTCTCGACATTATAGCTCCTGTAGGCTTTAACAAAGAGACCAATAATTGATTATCTATAAAAACAATACTTAGCATAAAAAGGGCACAAAATAGAAATCACTCCGAAATAGTGAAAAAGAATAAATATGACTAAGCACAGATTTGCCTGTTGGGTGGAAAGCCTGTATCTGCATCCATAAAACATGATGTGCTAGGGTAGTTACGCATCAAACTTAACTTACCGGATGCCTAATTTTTAAACCTAAGTTATGATTCTGAATAAATGCTAATATCATAATACCGTCGAATGTAATAAGTACTTTTAAGTACTCTCTGATTTTAAGTGTAGCTGAAAATCTCTTTATTCAGTGTTTTCTCGCTATGGTCTGGGCCGTAACTATTTATAAATTGGGGTATACCAATTTAAAATCAATGTATTGTATATTTCATTATAAAAACTATTTTTTTCTTACTACACAAATCGAATTTCAAAAGTTATCGATCAAATAGAAAGAACCTATTATCCACACAATCAAACAAAAAAGTATGAAATAATACGCGGTTGGCTGCCAAAACCAAAAGCTGCGTGCTTATTCATCTCAGTCAGTAAATCTCATAGTTATCAGAAAATTTAGGAAAAAGTGAATAAATTACAACATTGAAGAGCAAAAAATAGTAGTCAATATTTAGGGCGGAAATAAGCAGAGAAAATCAGAATATGCTCACGTTTCGCATATGCATGACAAAGTGTCAGGATTTTTTTGTTGAAGCTTCAAAATATTTTTTTAGAAAATGTCTCTAATATCTCCTGACAACTCAAGTCAAGATTCTGCACGCGGCGTGAGTGTTCGCATTAACAGGAAATGAGAATACGTCAACTTCTAGCGTTTAAATCAAGTTATTCTGGGCAGACTATCTAAGAAAAGACAAAATGAAATTAAGTCATCGGGCAGATTGTGCTCGTCAGCCTTGTGTGGCAAGACATCTGTGATCAGATTGACTACATTCAAATCATCTATCGTCGCTAGGAATGGATGACCTGTTGTTCTCCCACGTACAACCATATACATTACAAATAATAGCGATTTCATTCTGCATCGTGCGGTGTGCAGTATTAAACTGGTCGCCTTATCAGTTGAAATGTGGTTAAAATTTAGATCCCTAGTGTTAAATGTTTTGCTTAAAAAGGACCAATATCTTTGCGTATTTTTCGGAATGAAAATGAAGAATATGGTCGCTTAGAATATCCATAAAAAGTTTGGCTAGCGCTTAATGGACCTCTCTGTTACGAAAGCAGACGTCGTATAAAACCCATAAGAAGAAGCAAGGCGACTAACGACACTGACTCGTTTTACTGTATCCGAACACACCAATATGCACACCGTGGACTTCCATCAGCGTCTACGCGAGATAATGTCTTACGACTGGAGAATGGTAATATCGCAGTATTACTATTGCTTGTCTCCAGGATGCCAGATTGTCATTGAACACTCCACAGTGCTATTTATTCAGGTGTGTTATACAAGAAAACGCGATTCTTCTTCCATCTCAATTCGATATTTATCCCACCCGGTAGGTTGTTTCCTTTCTGTTATCCAATGTTGCAGTGAACGCTCTACTTAACTGGAGAGCTATAGCTTATGTTAGAAGACGCGTATGTTATCTGCCTTTTTATGGTCATGATCATGTACGCGCAAGCTCTCGGTCATGCTGCAAATAAATGGAATGATTTATTTGAAAAGCTATAATGTTTAGGGTCTGGTCTTTTACGGTTCTTGGATTTCCTAGTTATTGCCGGCGATTTTAACATCAGACTAAATCGAGGTTGCGCTGGAAATGTAACAGTGGAAAGATGGGCCATGGTTTATAGTGGCTCCGACAGTGGTATCAGGCTCTTTTCTTGGTTATGAGAGCATTATTCCATCACAAGAGACGGCATCTGGCTACAGGGCGCAGCGATGTACCCAAACAGATGAAACGTCGACATGTCATCATTTTTCATATTCTGACAAGCAAACGATGGTTATCTTATGCATGTTGCGAGAGCTTTCCGGGAATGCTCTAGGCTTTCAATCGATATATATGATCAAATGTATATAAATTTGCAGAACTTATTCGTGGACGTCTATGCTTCTGTTTGGCCACATTTTATTGCCTACTGAAAGGCATCTGAAATACAAAAAGAAAATTTTTAAGCAAGTCTCAGCGTGTCTTCCTACGATAAAACCAAATACAAAGTATTATATCTCTAATAACATCAAAGTTCTTCAATACGTGACATCAGCTGAAAAACTAAGGTGAGATCGCATTCTTGACCGCAAGTTTAGCAATTAGTTTGCCACCAGCCACGCGGCGGATGAAGATCAGCAGTGTCGAGACACAATGGCCTATTCGAATTACCTTGTCAATGTGTTGACTAACAATTGGTGATTTCGGGTTCCACTATTCAACGGCCATTTTCCGGGTTTCTTTATCGGTCCACAGCTCACCATTCAAAAGAAACACAAACTAATAAAATAAATGTAACCTTTCATTTAATCTGCTTCATTTATACTTATGAGTGGTTAATCTCATAATAATTACTGACATTTAACTAGATGGGAGTGCATTACCTATAGATGTGTGTTTATAACTCCTAAGTATTCGGTTAATTTTAATTTTATACACGTGCAATTCACCTTAGTGAAATATCAGTGATTGAACTTTTATTTACGAGTTGCATGAGCCAGCCTAATTTTTTATTCTTGCCATGTGGAATGATGTAATTAAGTGACCCCACTGATAAGAGAGGGGAGCAAAGCAAACAAATTCACCATTAATATAATCATGCTAAGGTAAATAATAAAAATATAGACGAACTGTTATTGCAAGTGTGAAATTTAACTTAACGCATTTCATCTTTAATACGACCTGTTTATCTCATAATAATCGTTGAATTTTCTATATATAGGAGTACGTCGCGTGTGTGCTTATGTGTATATATGACTTATACGTATTCTGTACTTTATAATTGCATACACATGTAAATCCATCTAAATGGAAATTCAGTAACTAGATGTTAATTTATTCTCTACACAGATCAGGCGATTTGTTTTATTCTTACCATGTGAAACGATGTAACTAAGATTGGATTCAGTAGTTATAGAGGAAGTCATTGTTACAAAAATTCAACAGTAGTTCTGTCGTGCCAGGGTAAGGGATAAAAAAGTTAACAAAATTAGAGAAAGCTGGATTAAGATATAAGGTAAAATACGTGTAGGTTAGACAAGAGAACCATTAAGGAAACCTGAAAAAAGAATGAGTTTTTAGGAAAATTAATAAATACTATAGGTTACACATTAAATAAATAACTCAGTAAATATGTCTGCTGAGGTGAATATGATAATCGCGAATGTTGGAGTAGATTTCTCAAATCTTTGGAGAAACACGAGTATTTCACTTTGCCTTACAATGCATCTGTACGCGCAGTTTTATTATGCACAAGTGAGACTTGGCCCCTTCGAATAAATGATTTTAGTCGCGTATAGGCATTCCAACATTGTTGTTTGAGAATCACAACACATGTAGGTTAACAAAGAATAACCGACGCTGAAATTCATAGACGTATATTTGGACCAGCCAAAATGTACTCTTCGTTAGAAAACAAATCAGGATCCACCAACTACGTTGGCTCGGTGACGTTTTGCATATTCCCTCTATTCCATTTCCCAGTAGAACACTGTTCTCTCACTTGGAGCCAGTTAAAGTAGAATCCACTCGTTTGCCAATATAAGTTGCACGTTCACATCATAAATCTTGGTTGGAAACCCCGCCGGATATTGCATCAAGTCGAGCTCAGTGATGATTTCTAGTAGAATCATCTTCATAACTTTCTTTTCTTAGTTTGACTGAATTATCTGCGAGCTTTGTTTGGATTTATGGCGTGATGCAGTGGAAATCGCACTGAAGCTGTATTGTCGATAATGGTATGTGTCGACTTTTAGTTGACCTCATTTCTGTGTATTATCCAGGTAAATATACTCACATTAACTAGGTGCCTATGTGGCTGAAGTGAGAAAAAGCCTTCGTATCAGGTAATTACCGATACTTTTTCAAAACTATGTGAGCATCAAGTCCGGGAGAATTAAAAGTAAAAATATTAAATTATTGCGTTAATAATCTCATTAACGATAAAATTTGTTGTCTTGATAATTTGGTTTAACAACTTATAGATAATTTTCTCAGGCATCTTCATCAGTCACGGTTTTCCAAAAGTATGCCTGTGCCAATTATGTTGAACTTACTTTACTTTACTTTACTGCGGCTGACTCCTTTTGGAGGATAAGCCGGTTCCATATTTCATGGAGTTTCTTGGGAATTTGATACAAGTGGTGTCCCCTCACCACTCGGCTGTTTGATCGAGGACGCACCTCTAGCCTTTGCACATCCAAGCGCAGTCTGCAAGGCAGCAGTAAGTTGCATGGTTGCCGGTGGCTGTTGAGAGCTCATTCGCCATTCGGAAGTACGGGGTACTGTCCAGGAGTCCATGTAATCCTGTGGCTGTTGAACCCTTTTGTGGCGGGGAACATGGTGCCGTCGTCGGGCTCATGTGGTATTTTATAGGAGATCCGATTGCCGGTCGGAAATCCACCACGCCCTGGTGACACCACCGCCATAGCCCCGTTAGCCCATGTACGATCGGCCATCGAGAAATGGTTGACACCGTCGTACCACGTTGAGGAGTGGATGGACTTTACGACGGAATTATGTTGAACGATAATTTCGAACGTCTATTAGAGTTAGAATTACGGGATACTAAAGTATTTTTTCAAGACCTAAAAGCTTCAGGAATATGGTGACGTAATTTGTGGGGCGTTCACTAATCTGTTTCGTATTATTTGGAATGAAGGGATCGTGCCCGTTGATTGGAGTGAGTCGGCCTTCATTCATACCTTGAAAAGAAGAATCAGAAGTTGTGCTATAACCATTAAGGTATAAGCTCGAATCCAGACTTACGAATCTTATAAGAGAAGGACAAGCCGAATTACTGCCCGAAAATTTGGATGGATAATATTTTTACCTCAAGTCAAATACTTTAACAACGACGTAGATTTCGCCGTTCAAAATAGCCGTCTTTTTAGACTTCTAGGGTGCGTTTGACCCGGTGTGTCGCAATAATTTTTTCGTTATTGTGTCGAAAAGTGATATTTTCAATTAAATATGTAAATATTATACGTATTCTCTACACAGACATTTTGGTCGGGTTATTATCTACTTAAAACTATCGCATGAACTGACTATTTTCAAAGTTCTCCTTCAATGGCGTTCACTTTCTTTATTGTGTTTCATTTATTAATTGTTTCCATTATGCACTATACTCTTCAATAAGTTCAGCATGCAGATGTCAAGGTTCTCCTCGATGGTGGATTAGTCAACCTTTACTATGCAGGCGATGTTTTATTATTTTACAACGCAAATTCTGCCCAGTACACCTTGAATAGATTAGCTATGGGCATTCTGGCTTTCAGTATCAAATTTTCACCCTCTACATGTGAGTTACTTCTAGGGTATCAACTATCATTCACGGTTTCAAGTTGAGGATCTTCACGTAGTTCACAGGTTTGCATATTGTTAGCTGTATTAATAACTCAGTAAATATGAATGACGGGGCGAATATGAGAATCGCGAAACCTAGATTAGCTTTTTCCAACATTCGTCAATGTGGAGATACACGATTTACTCACTCTGCCAAGAAGTTCGTGTCTATAAAGCATCTATAATTGCAAGTTTGTTACACGAATGTGAAACTTGGTTCTTTGTAATCGTAAGTTTCCAGAATTTCGACTACCATTGCATGGGAAGAATAGCCCATGCATGTTTCCTACAATAAATAAGCACTGCTGATATCTGCGGATTTATTTTTGGAGCGACCACCATCAACTGCGCTGATTCGGTCATGTTTCAAGAATGCCTTCAATTCGATTCCCAACAGAGTCTTGATGAATCGGTTAGCGCCAGATTGGCGCAGGAAACGAAGTGGATAAGTATTTACATGGCAGAAACAACCATTACAAACAAATTTAATAGTATATGAACAGTTTGCCTTATACTTTCCGTTCATGCTACCTTTGG
>JAQBSW010013792.1:0-13086 GCA_029291075.1 Eudiplozoon nipponicum | reverse complement strand
CACCAGATTGAACTATCTTGTTGTTAATGATAACTTTTCCCCTCCCCAACCCCTCCCCTGCTATTAAATACTTTGCTAGTCACAATTCCACTCACCTCCACATATCCTACCCTTGATTTGCTATTTCAATGATTGGGCCAGTTGGCCTTTGATGCCAAATAAATGTATTATTATTATTATTAATCTGTCAGTATTAAAAATGAGGTTGGATTTGATTGACAATGAAATTAATTCATTACTGGTGATAATGCGTCAAAGATCAGAAAGAGTCATATTGGGTAAACTAAAGAGCAATCCCAGACTAGGATATAAACTCCTAAAGGATTACAGTAAATAAAAGGAGAAATTAAAGCTCATACTACCAGTGAATAAAACTGAGTATGAATTTCTCTGTGAATTAGACGAAATATTTAGTAATTTGATATGTAATTCACAGAATGAAAGCGATATTATAGATCTAACATGTCTTTCGTGTAACCAAGAACTAGGACAGTGATGCATTGATAAATTTATTGTTAAAAGTAAAATCTAAAAAACAAAATGATCACCTTGGTATATCGATCGATAACCTATTTCAATTACCTTTAACTTTTATGTATGCGCTTTACATTTTTATAAATTGAATTTTGAGTGATGGAAAAAACCAATCGATATTCTAAAGATCGTATCTAAACCATTGCCAAAGGTAAGCAAGCCAACGTGCGCCAGTGATTATAGACTAATCTCTATTATCCCTTCATTTATTGAGAGAATAAAACGACTGGTATTAGAACATTTAGAATTTGTGTTTTCGGTTGATTTTGATACAAGCCAACATGATTTTACGAATGATGAATCGACAATTGCTAATATGCTTTCTATGTGGAAATATGTAATTACACTATATTAGAAAATGTTGAATGCATTAATTGTTTCTATAGGTACCCCAAAAAGCTCTTGATTCTATATATTTTTATGCTATTTTGAAGACGATTAATTCATTCATTATTGATCAGAATATTTTTAGATTATTCAGGTACTATTTATATAATAGAAGAATTAGTATTAATTTTGAAATGCGAGCTTTAATAAAATTCATTGTACCCTTCTTGTGTGCAAATACAAAAAGAAATTTGATCAGATATAAGAAACTTTTCTTTCGCATGGTCTTCTCAAATATCTATTAATGAAAATATCTTTATATATAAATTGGAAAGCAAAACAAGAGAGAAATATGTGAACATAGAGAGAGTGTGATAAATTTTTAATGGTGAAGTAATAAGATTCATCCTTTTTCAGAGGTTTATTGGAGGTTATGTAGCAAAACATAAATCAATTCACAGTAAAACAAAATGGACAGTGCTCTAGACGGCAACAAAACGATATATTGTCAACACAATTAGATGTCTTATACACAAGTGATTATCTTGAACACAATCTTCTGAATCGTGCTGATTTCATGTAAATGATTCAAAAATTACGATGATATAAAACCAAAATGATTAGCAATTTAGTTTAAAGTCACTGATAAATATTTTCACTGACAATTGATGGAATAAAATCGTGTAAAAACAGTCTTAAAAAAGCATCACAAATAATTATTCCACTGTTTGCTAGGTTTTGAATGTTTGAATTATAATAATCCATTGAACTATGGAGTTTAGGACAATATATTGAGAAACACCTGAAGTTTGGATGTGTATAATCATGACTAACGGCCAGACGGTTAATTAATCGAATGAGAGAACATTGCAACTTAAACGCCTGTTTCAAATCAAACAGTGAATACACGTCTGCTATTGCGCAACATATCATCGAAACATTGCACGTATGTTCTCCAGACGTAGCATTCAAAGTAATTACTAAATGCAAAAACAAAAGGGAGCTAGCCACATACGAAGCCTTATGGATATACAAATTGCAGCCGGATTTATGTAAGCAGAAGAAGCACGTACAAGCATTGAGCTTGAACTGGATGTGACGCACGCAGTTTGATTGGTTTCTATTTTTCACACTCTCTCTATGTTCACATATTTCTATCTGTTTTGCTTTCCAATTTATATATAAGGATATGTTTATTAGTAGATATTTGAGAAGACCATGCAAAAGAAAATTTTCTTATATCTGATAAAATTTCTTTTTGTTTTTGCACACAGGAAGGGTACAATTTATACGTATTAAAGTTAATGATTTGAATCTATAAACGCTAAAAGCAACAAGTGGATTTCCACAAAAATCAAGCTTGGGGTCAGTTAAATTTAAAATTATATTTTAACATTTGCAAACTAAGGTCCTTATTGGTCTAGTTTGCAAATTTGCTGTTTATTTGAAATCACCTATTTAATATATCCAAAATATATCGAGTTCACTCAAAATAGTGTAAAACTAGATTTGTATGACACAAGTAGAAATAGAAATATCTTATCGAACGATTTAAAATGACAAATGTATATAATTTGCATTAGAACGATACTGGAATATGCTGCCGCTACATGGAATCCATTGGAAGAGGTTTTATCAAATAAGCGAGAAGCTGTACAAAGGAAAGTTGTGATACATATTAGCTCGGTCTCCTGCACTTTATAAGCCAGTAGATTAAAGTTTTTATCACTGCAAATTTTATGGTTTCGGTGGATGTGCTATTGCACTAACGTTTTCCATTTGAACCAGTGGACTGATGCCTATATGAATCCTATAAGAAAGATTCATGAAATTCGAACTATATCTGGAAATTTGGTGTTCTCTCCTTCTTTGGTGGGAAATGATGCGGGGATATTATTTACTTTTTCAAAAATTTAAAAAAAATTACAATTAATTGCCAAAAGGGCTTAGAGAAACGCCTTCATCTAAGATGTCTTTCAAATTTTTATGAACTAAACTAGAAAAAATTACAATCCCACTGATCTTTTTGATTTTGATTATGGTAAAACTTTTCCGTGATTGAATAAAGTACAAGAATTATTGTGATCAGCAACATACCTTATTGAAATTTTTATTTCAACATTGTGTTGTCACACGCGGCTCCGCGTTACAATCCAACGAAGGTCAGTTTTGTCAAATATAGTTCTCCTTAAGGTCAAATTGACTAACTCTGTTTTTACACATTCTCTGTTATTTTCAAGCAGTTTTAATTGAGATTTCTTAAACTGCAAATTTAATTGTAATTAATAGGGTTTTCTTTAATAAATATACACACCCGCGCGCAATACGCAGGTAACATATAGTGGATTATAGTGCCTTTGTGTTCAAACAATGGATTTATTGACTATTTTGAATTAACCACATTCTACACAACTACTAACAGTTCAGTCATGATTATACACATCCAAACTTCAGGTGTTTCTCAATATATTGTCCTAAACTCCATAGTTCAATGGATTATTATAATTCAAACATTCAAAACATAGCAAACAGTGGAATAAGTATTTGTGATGCTTTTTTCAAGACTGTTTTACACGATTTTTATCCATCAATTGTCAGTGAAAATATTTATCAGTGACTTTAAACTAAGTTGTTAATCAGTCTGGTTTTATATCATCGTAATTTTTGAATCATTTACATGAATTCAGCACGATTCAGAACATTGTGTTCAAGATAACCACTTGTGTTTAAGACATCTAATTGTGTTTTTAATCTAATTGTGTTGACAATATATCGTTTTGTTGCCGTCTAGAGCACGGTCCATTTTGCTTAACTGTGAATTGATTTATGTTTTGCTACATAAACTTCAATAAACGTCTGAAAACGGATGAATCTTCTTAATTCACCATTCGGAAAATGTCACAGATTGATCATTGAGCGGGTGGGGATAACAGTCCCTTATGAAAATTTAGGAAATCATTACTAAATAGACAGTTACCTCGCAAAAGCTATTACTATAACGACAAATCCTCCTACATAAATAGTGTCCCGGTTCGTCGAACTCACAGCCAACAAAGAGTTAATCAGAATGTAGCTTTTGAGAACATTAAGCACTTTAGAATAGAATAGAATAGAATATCTTTATTTGGATTCAAACCACACATATTCCATCAAATAATAAAATTGGAAATTGTACAATATATATTAAAAAATTATCACATCACAATAATTGTGCAATTAATCTCATGTAGATAGGTATATCTCACTAGTTGTACAATACAATATATCAATATCAGAAAGTTCGACTGAAAAGTATAATATATACATCATCAAATTAGGAACAATTAAGGTATAATTCGAGTGTAACATTATGCAAAAATTGAGAACCATGACTAGCATTTGATTGTATGTAATGTTAACTAATTTGAAGAAATAGTGCATAACATTTCAATTATAATAATACAAAACTTGGAAATAAAAATCTCAAGAAAATCTGTTTCCGATAACAATTATCCTTGTCTTTTATTCAACCATGAGAAAGTATTATCATAATCAAAAAAATAAAAAATATCAGCAGGATTGCAGACTTTTTCAAGTTCAGTAGATAAAGTTTTAAAAGACATCTTAGATGGAGGCATTTCTCTAAGCCCCTTTGGCAATTGGTTATAAATTTTGTAGATTTTCGAGAAAGAGAATAACTTGCTCGCTACATTCCCCACCAAAGGAGGAGATATTGCCAAATGTCCAGATCTAGTTCCAACTTCATGACTCTTTCTTATCGGAGTCATATAGGCACCAGTCCACTGGTTCAAATGGAAAACTTTTATACAATAACACATCCTCCGAAACCACAGAGATTGCAATGACACAAACTGTAATCTAGAGGCGTATATAGTGCAAGAAATAGGACTAATATGTTTCACAACCTTTCTTTGTACAGCTTCTATCTTATTAGACAAACCCTTTTTTAATGGATTCCAAGTAGCGACAGCATATTCTAGTACCGGTCTAATCCATATTATATACATTTGAAGTTTTATATCATTTGATAAGATATTTCGATTTATTAGTGCCCATCTTTTCTTGGCACTGCCTACTATACTTTCAATATGAATGGCACACAAGAAAGTAAACCCGGAGACGCAAATCACAGTGAACAACCATTTCGAGATCACAATTCTCGAAGACAGCCGTACGATGACGAGTGAGGACGATGTAAACCTGCCCTCTATTCTCGACAGCACTCACACACATAGGATGACGTCTAGCTCAGGATATACGGGAAGCCCAGTGGGAGCTCAGCAACAGGCCGCACCAGCACATGGACACATTACAAAATATGCCAATTTGATCCAGACTACCTTGTCGAGAGGGTCAACGATGTTACTTTAGTGGCTAAGGTGTCCAATATAACAGACGAGGGTTCAATATTTTTGAGGACTTGGAAGACAATAACAATGTCTTTCAGACGCGGACTTAAAGACATCCTGCATCGATACACTGAAGGAATATGAGCTCAGCCATGGCAGAGCCTGTAACGCACCGTCAAGCAGCTCCTAAAACCAGATAGGGACGACAGGCTTACAGAATTGATGAGCCAGATGTCCCTAGGTAGCCGTACGCCTTTCCAGCTATAGAGGGAGATGGAACAGAAAGCCTCGGAATTCAACATGCCCAAGGAAATCTTGATGCGACTATTTATACAGAAGCTTCCTTCGGCACTCCAAGAAATTGACACCTACCTGCGCGAATCCGTTGAAGTGCAAGACGACGTACTGCCGGCACGTCTAGACAAATGGTGGAAGAAACACCACTGCAGCTCACCTGCCTCAGAACAAGGTTACATCATTTCACGATTGTCCGAATCTCAATCCATATCATCATCAGCCCGAACAAATATCACCAATGACCGCCTCATGAGCCTGCTCGAGAACCTCAACGTCAGGCTAAATTCAGCCTCAGTCCATAATAGACGCGACCAGAGCACGCGTGACTAGCGTCGACCAACGTCCCGAAACAGCACCAGGAGGTCGATCTCGAGAGGACGGGCCACAGTTCCACAGTTACCGGCGAAGTGGTGTCCGAATCACCGCAGTTATGGCCACTCCACACGCTATTGCCTCAGAAATGGCTACACATTCCCGCTCACGGACGCGACGTTCAAGTGGGCGCGGTCACCTTCAACAACTCAGGAGGATTCGCACATGGAAGGTTCGGAAAACTGCTGAGGTAAGCCTCCTCTGCGGCAAGAGAGGCTGATTACTCCAAGATTGTTGGCCACTCTACGCCTGATGGCTCGAAGCACGTTTCTTTCGCGGTAGAGCACAATCAAACTATAGTTTTTGCAGGACGGCTCCAGTCAAGTCATGCTTCAAACGCCCAAATGCCAGCAACCAGTCCCATCGTCAGTTGCCATTATCGACATCCTTTCTCATCCGTGACGCAAACTCTGTCGAATTATTTCTCATAGACACTGGATCAGATGTAAGCTTACTACGCCACAATTATTTCGAACCTACCCACCCAGTGGACACCAGCAATCTTACCTGCGCCAATGGCTCCAATATAGCGACGTTTGGGGTACGAGTACACACAATCTCGTTTTTCAACTCAAAAAGATGTTTCAATTATCCTTTCATCATTGCCAACACGACAAGAAACATCATTGGACGTGACTTTCTCGAACACTTTGACCTTACCATTTGTCCAAGAACACGAGAGATACGCACTGCAGACAATCAGTTGCTTTTATCAGCGCGTAAACATACGACTCGCGCCGAAGCAGTCTTAGCCATACACCTAATTCCTCCAGTTCCTCATGTACCACAACTGGACGATGTTCTGAAACGACATGAAGAGATGTTAAAACCTATCTTCTTTCTGCCCGATCTCAAGAGGAAGCATGCCATCACAGCCCATCGTATCATCTTATCGAAACCACTTCCTCGTCCTCCACGAGCACGTCCAATGGTCCACAAAAAACATAAGGCCGCCAAGCAAGAATTTGCCATGCTATGTCAACGAGGCATCTGTACACCATCCAGCTCACCTTATGCGTCGCCTGTGGTAGTAGTACAAAAGAGTGAACCAATAACATTCAGGGTGTGCTGTGATTATCGTATTCTCAATCCTTGCCCACAGTCTGATTCGTACATCCTGCCAAATCTAGCTGACCTACTCAAATCCGCTATCGCTCATGCTGTGTATTCAAAACTAGACCCAGTGAAAGCCTGCTATCAAGTACCGATGGACAAAGACTCCGTATCATATACTGCATTCGGATTCAACGGAGGTGGCACTCACGAATATCATTATATGCCTTTCGGTCTCAAGAATGCCTCGCAAACCTTCCAAAGCTTTATGGACGAAATACTAGATGGTCTACCATTTGCAATTCCCTATTTAGACGACATCCTGGTATTCTCCAACTCAATGTTCGAACATATATGGCATATTGACATTCTACTCGCACGTCTAGCAGACTACGGCCTCCGACTTCATGGCAACAAATGTGTCTTTGCAAAAAAATCAATTGAATTCCTTGGTCATAAAATTACCAGAAAGGCATGACACCTATACCTGCTAAGGTATGCTCTATTTGAGATCTACAGCCTCCAACCACTGTTTGAGCATTACGACGATTCTTGGGCAATATGAACTACTATGCTCGATTCGTATCCTGCCTTGCCAAGATTCTGGCACCTCTTCACAAATATCTCGTGCCAGAAAGCCGTTTTGTCGAGAAATCACAACTGATTCAGCTCAACGTGGACGACATGCAGGCTTACGAGGATGCCAAAAGGGCCTTATGCAAAGCAACCATGCTACATTCTCCTGATTGGTCTCAACCTTTTGAATTGATCACTGACGCATCCGACGTTGCCATAGGCACAGTACTTCAACAGTCCATCAATGGCGTACACCGACCTATCGCCTTCTACTCGCAAAAACTACAACCTCGCGAGACGCGATATGATACATTAGGAAAAGAGTTACTCGCAATCTACCGGTCGATCCTACACTTCCACACCTATCTGGATGGCCGAAAGTTCAAGATCTACACAGACCATCTTCCTCTACTTCCGATGCTCAGAGGAAAGAAAGAGTATTTATATTCTCGACGTGTCAACTCACAACTTACACGAATACACGAGTATGAATATGAAGTCACTCACGTCAAAGGATCAGAAAACATAGTTGCAGACTCCCTGAGCCGTCCTGCAGAATCTGTGCCTCTATCTTGTGTCCTTCACATATAAGTACTCAGGAATTGCAAGCAGCACAGCAAGATTATCCAAATGTCCTACTGCTCCACGCTGTTGACCTATCAGAGAGCCAGAAACGATTATTCCACCTCCAGACAGTTTTGATGACCACGGGCTAACGCCCGACATCTCACCAGCAGTCGAGCTAAATGACGCCGTCACGCCGCCGCGAGATATAGAGTAACCGGAGTCAGTGACGACAGATCCAACATCAGTGTTTACTCGTTACGGCAGAGCAATAATATCTCATGTAAGGTTAGCCCCCTTCATTGTGAACTAATTTTCATTGTCGGTGGGGGGATGTATGTAATACGTGGCTCCGCGTTACAACCCAACGATGATCAATTTTGACAAATGTAATTCTCTTTAAGGTCAAATAGTCTAACTCTAGTTTTTACACAATATTTTTCTTAACTGTGATTTTAGCAACAATCTCTGTTGGTTTCAAACAGTTTTAATTGAGATTTCTTGAACTGCAATTTAAATTGTAATTAATAGGGTTTTGATTAATGATAATACACACCCGCGCGCAATATGCAGGTAACATACAGTGGATTTACGTGTCTCAATGCTCAATTCATGTGTTAACGATCAAAAACCTAGCAAACGGTGGACTAATTATTTGTGGTGCTTATTATGATTGCTTTTACACGATTTCTTTTCATCAATTATCAGTGTCTATAAAGCATAATCAAAACACTTTTCGGATTTATTTTGGTGTTTCTTTTCATAAATTATCAGTGACTTTAAACTAAATTGCTAATCAGTCTGGATTTATATCCTCGTACTTTTTCAATCATTTACATAATAAATTAATCACGATTCACCCGATTGTGTTTACAGTGATTACTTTTGTATAAGACATTTAATTTTGTTGACAATACATTTTTTTGCCGTCTAGAGCACGGTCTATTTAGAATAGAATAGAATAGAATAGAATAGAATATCTTTATTTGGATTCAAACCACACATATTCCATCAAATAATAAAATTGGAAATTGTACAATATATATTAAAATAGTTATCACATCACAATAATTGTGCAATTCATCTCATGTAGATAGGTATATCTCACTAGTTGTACAATACAATATATCAATATCAGAAAGTTCGACTGAAAAGAATAATATATACATCATCAAATTAGGAACAATTAAGGTATAATTCGAGTGTAACATTATGCAAAATTGAGAACCATGACTAGCAATTGATTGTATGTAATGTTAACTAATTTGAAGATCTAGTGCATAACATTTCAATTATAATAATACAAAACTTGGAAATAAAATCTCAATAAAATCTGTTTCCGATAACAATTATCCTTGTCTCTTATTCAACCATGAGAAAGTATTATCATAATCAAAAAAATAAAAGATATCAGCAGGATTGCAGACTTTTTCAAGTTCAGTAGATAAAGTTTTAATAGACATCTTAGATGGAGGCATTTCTCTAAGCCCCTTCGGCAATTGATTATAAATTTTGTAGATTTTCGAGAAAGAGAATAACTTGCTCGCTACATTCCCCACAAAAGGAGGAGATATTGCCATATGTCCAGATCTAGTTCCAACTTCATGACTCTTTCTTATCGGAGTCATATAGGCACCAGTCCACTGGTTCAGATGGAAAACGTTTATACAATAACACATCCTCCGAAACCACAGAGATTGCAATGACGCAAACTGTAATCTAGAGGCGTATATAGTGCAAGAAATAGGACTAATATGTTTTACAACTTTTCTTTGTACAGCTTCTATCTTATTAGACAAACCCTTTTTTAATGGATTCCAGGTAGCGACAGCATATTCTAGTACCGGTCTAATCCATATTATATACATTTGAAGTTTTATATCATTTGATAAAATATTTCGATTTATTAGTGCCTATCTTTTCTTGGCACTGCCTACTATACTTTCAATATGTCTCTCAGCAGAAGCTGTACATTGAATAGTTATGCCTAAATCCTTAATTTCTTGCATAAGTTTAATCTCAAACACATCATTAATAACTGCATCATGAAAATAAACATAATGAAAGTTTGTTCTGTTCCCTATTTTTAAAGCTTTCGTCTTTTTATTGTTTATTCTCAGCCCTAGTGTAAACAAATGTTTAACAAAGAATTGATTCATGCATTGCAACATAAAATTCAATAAACATCTGAAAACCCGGATGTGTATACTCACTTCAACCTTCGGAAAAAGGTCATGGGCTAATCATAAGTATTGGTAGTAACAATAGTCGCCATGAATATGTAGGAATTGGACAATTTTACTAAATAGACAGCTACCATGCAAAACCTTTTACAATAACTACAAAAGATCCTACAATATAATCCGTCTTTAATGTCATTGTATCGCTTTTTACATGTACAACTTCATTATTAATAATATGTTTGCAAAATGCAGCGTTTTTGGATGCGAACTACTATTCAGCATTCCAAATATAATAAGTCTGATGAGTATTCTTATATACAGAGGGAATTAGATCTTTAAATTGCAATGCGCTAAATACTAAATTCTAAACCACTTGGATAGAGACTCTGTACAGCATATTATATTATTATTATTATTATTATTATTATTATTATTATTATTATTATTATTATTATTATTATCATTATTATTATTAATTATTATTATTATAATAATGGTAATATTAATATTAATAGTACATTTTTTTGGCAACAAATGCCAACAGGCACAACCATTGGAATAGCAAATAAAAGGTAGGATATGTAGAGATGAATGAAATTGTGATCAAAAATTTATTTAACCTTGGAGAAGGGAGGAGTTGAGAAAGGGAAGTCCTTTCATCAACTTCGTGATATTACCTGATCTGCGTTTTGACTAACGCAGCTTTCATTGTTCCAGTAGTTTTCTTTTTGCAATATACAGAATAGAATAGAATAGAATATCTTTATTTGGATTCAAACCACACATGTTCCATCTTTCAAGAAACTTCGTGATAGTTCGATCTGGTGAAAAAGCGATTCCTTTTGACGAGGTGGGATCGACTGGAATACGAAATGTGAGAGTTTCGAGCGTCAATGCAGGATAAAGTGGTGCTGGACAGACGAATTTGTATGTGAGTTCGAAGATAAGGGCGGATTAGACGCAAAAGTCAACCGACAGAGTTTTTTGTTGCGAAAATTGAATTTCTGTAAGGTAGTATTGACTAGGATGAAGTAAACTAGATTAAAGCTTGTGGAAAATCAGGCTGTTAGTGTCTTGTGCAAGGTTCACAGGCTTCCGTTGGGCGAAAACACGACAGATGGAAGGCGGAGTGGAATCTGCGTCCGATGTATACCATCATATGAACCAGTAGACATTTCGAGTTTCCGGTCTTTTGCAGAAACAAAGAAGAAAGAATTTTTTAGAGCAAAACGTGATAAATTATTCTATATTTGGATGCGGTAGAATAAAAATGAGAATAGAAAGAGCATTAGAGAGTCAACAATAGAAATGTAGAATCAGAGAGGAAAAGTAGAAATTGGAGACCAGCCAGCTGAGATTTCACACTCTGAAACAAGTGGATAGCCTGGGGATGAAAAGTTGTGTCATTGGTTAAGAAGGAACTAATTTTGCTTCCAATCAGACCTCTTGCGTAGATACATGTTAAAGAAGTGTTTGTAAGCCTCCTTTTTAATTCGTACTTGAATAGTAGCTTTATTTATGCAGGAAGAGCGCTGAATAATAAGTGCCATTTCTGGGATAGAATAAATCGTCAAATTAAGCCATTCCGGGGGAAGATAGTAAGATTTGAGGCATTGGTTGATAACATCAGCAACCAGAGAATAAAGATTCCAGCCTAGCAGGGCAATTATACTGACCGAGACATCGTAATAATCAAATTGGTGTTTAGATTTGATGTCTTTGATTACTTGAAAAACGGAGTTTGGGGAAATGTTGAACCAATGTCGGTTCTAAGCTTCTCTGTTGTCGAGCGTCCCAGCAGGCGGAATGGGAATAGAGAAGGAGTCGATGAGATAATTTAGATGCTCGTCGGCAAAGCTGGATTCATCCGACCGAGAGAAGTTTATATATGAGGTTTTTGACTTTTGTAGCAATTTGTATTTGATGAATGAGAACTTTTACTGGGAGTTAGGTGGTGTGCGAATGAGTCGCTCAATATTGAGCGCTTGTTTGTTCATAACCTGTTTAATGTGTTCAACGATACTCACAGTGCGAGAGCGCGAACAAGTGATGATGTGCATAATCTAGAATTGCGTGCAAGGTGTACAAAGAAAAGTTGTGAAACAAATTAGTCCTATCTCCTGCACTATATACGCCACTAGATCACAGTTTGTATCACTGCAAACTTTATGGTTTCGGAGGATGTGCTATTGCATAAAAGTTTTCCACTTGAACCAGTGGACTGGTGCCTATATGAATCCAATAAAAAGAGTCATGAAGTTGGAACTAGATCTGGACATTTGGCAATATCTCTTCCTTTGGTGGGGAATGTTGCAAGCAAGTTATTCTCTTTTTCGAAAATCTACAAAATTTATGACCAATTGCAAATTGGCTTAGAGAAACGCCTCCATCTAAGATGTCTTTTAAATTTTTATCTACTGAACTAGAAAAAGTCTACAATCCTGCTGATATTTTTATTTTGATTATGATAATACTTTCTCATGGTTGAATAAAAGACAAGGATAATTGTTATCGGAAACAGAATTTCTTGAGATTTTTATTTCCAAGTTTTGTATTATTAAAATTGAAATGTTATGCATTATATCATCATATTAGTCCACAATACATATAATCAATTGCTAGTCTTGGTTTTCAATTTTTTTGCATAATGTTACACTCGAATTATACCTTAATTGTTCCTATTTTTGATGATGTATCTATTATTCCTTACAGCCGAAATTTCTGATATTGATATATTGTACAGTACAACTAGTGAGATATATTTATCTACATGAGACTCATTGCACATTTTTATGTGATGTGATAACTTTTTTTATATTGTACATTTTCCA
>JAQBSW010013791.1:0-13086 GCA_029291075.1 Eudiplozoon nipponicum | reverse complement strand
AGACTGTCAAAATAAACGTGTATACCTATCGCGGCCGGAAGGAATAAGATCAATAAAGTCTATAGGTAACCATAAGATTCAGGAGGAGACCAGTTGTCTGCCTGAGTGGTGGAAGAATCTTCAAAACCAATATAACAGTATATTCCAACTGCCTGATTGTAGCGAGCGTCCAGGGCCGACGGTCGACCAGTTTAAGTTATGGTTAGAACTAAATGATGGTTACGAACCACCAAAAGTATATGGTGCCTCTCCCAAGAAATTAGAAGCAGCGACTCGAGCAACCCAAGAAATGATAGAAGCCGGCGTTCTTGAACCGTCAACATCTGTTTTTCGTGCTCCGATGGTTTATGTTACGAAAAAGGATGGTTCGCTCCGACCGGCGGCTGATTTTAGGCAATTGAACTCAGTAACTAAACCGGACCCATATCCCATGCCGGCTCTGCGTGATCTGTTCTTGCAGCTGGCGGGAGGCAAATGGTTTGCCGTGCTTGATCTTAAACAGGGATTTTGGCAAATAGGCGTGCGGCCCGAAGACCGATGGAAGTTAGCGGTACAAGTACCCCAAGGTCATTTCCAATTCACCCGGGTACCATTTGGCCTTAAAAACGCACCGAAAGTGTTCCAAAGAATGATGGACTCGTTCGTGTCTGACTTAACGTGTACAACAGCTTACGTAGACGATGTTATTATATGGGCCACTACTGAACACGAATTACGTGTGAGGCTGCAGAAGATGTTGGCCAAAGCTGTAGAATGGCGATTACATTTTAATCCAGAAAAGGTACAGATAGGTCAAGAAGTGCGGTTCTTGGGACACTTAGTCTCAGCGGACGGATGCATGCCGTTAGATTCGAATGTACAACCTATCAGGGATTATCCGGTGCCTACTACTAGAAAACAATTGCGCCGGTTTATTGGTATGGTGAATTTCTATAGACCATACCTCGCAGGGATGGCGGTTACGCAACAGCCCTTATCTCAGTTAACTAGTGCCAAGATACCATTTCGTTGGACGGAGGAGGCTCAACAAGCGTTTGTGCTATGTAAGCAGAAATTAATAGATGCAACTATTTTGACTTTCCCAGTAGGTAATATGTCAATTGTTACAGACGCGTCAGATATTGGTATAGGAGCGGTGTTACAAGCTGACGGACGTCCTGCGCAATATATAAGTCGCACACTCACTAAGGCGGAACAGAACTATACAGTCACAGAAAAAGAATTACTTGCCGTACAATGGGCGCTGCGGAAGTTTAGATATTTTGTCATCGGGGGACACGTGGACGTCTTTACTGACCACAAAGCACTAGTGCATTGGAGATCATTAGGTATTGAGAAGAAACGTGTACATCGAGCCATTGAAGAACTAGAAGAGTATGATATATCAATTCACCATAGAGCAGGAATCGAGAATGCGGCGGCCGATGCGCTCAGCAGAATTTCCGCTGTGCGGGTTTCACCACTTATAAAAGTCTCTGAAGAACAGGGTAGAGATGCTACATGTCAGGAAATAGTTAATCAATTAAAAACGGCACAGTGGTGTCTGCACCATATAAAACGTTGAGTCTACAGAATGGCCTGTTGGTGCGGAAAGAAGGACAAACAGTGCAATGGTTTGTGCCAGAATCTATAAGAACAGAATTAATGGCCTTTTGGCATGAAACGTTAGGACATCCCGGCGCTGGGCGGCTCATTGAGACATTGCAGTCACGATTGTATTGGCCTGGCATGTCCAAAGAAATACGTAGCTATTGTCAACAGTGCACTACATGCCAACGTTGTAAACCACAAAAACGAGAAAAAGTCACGCCGATTGCTTTCAATGCCACGGCACGGAACGAGTTTCTGCATGTCGACCTGGTAGGTCCACTTCCGGTAGCTCGCGGCGGCGTGTCCTATGTGTTTTCCATGGTCGATAAGTTTACCCGATGGGTCGAGTTTGTACCACTGAAGAAGATCACAACAGAAAAGATTATAACGTGCTTAGAAGAGCGATGGCTCAGTCGATTCGGTGCACCACAAGTTATAGTTACCGATCAAGGCGCACAATTTGAGTCGAAAGAATTTAATCAGTGGTGCAAAGACCTTGACATAAAGCATTCCCGCACAGCCACTTATCACCCACAAACCAATGCGACAGCTGAGCGCGCACATAGGACGATGAAAGAAGTACTGCGATGCTGGTGCCACGAGAGCCCGGGAACGTGGAGACAAATTACATTTGGTCGAGCGGGCCATGCGCTTTACTGTCTCAACAGCTACAGGATTCGCTCCAACGACCATGGTCTATGGAGGACACATAAGACTGCCAGGTGAACCGGTAATCCAAGGATCCCATGAGCGCTGCACCATGGCGGATATTCAGGAACGACTAAAACAGTTAACTGAATATGTAGGCGCCACACAGCGACAAGGTTATGCAAGGCAACCGACACGCACTCGCCTAAAGGTCGGCGACTATGTAATGGTAGCGAAGGTCGAGCCCATGGCACTGCAGGCTGTTAATGATGGGCCGTATCGCGTGGAGAGGGTGGACGCAGAGCACAATACTGTTTTTGTTAGCCTGCCCGATGGACCACGAGCTGTGGCACTGGATCGTTTAAGCAGAGTGCGAAAGCCGATGCCTGAGGGGGGGGAAGATGTGGCAATAGCCACCTTTAAGACAAATAATGAGCAAAAGGTCTTATCTAGGGCAGACATTATTTCAACAGAAATTCCTCGCAGAAGCGCACGGATAAGAAGTAAGCAGGCAGCACAATGAGAAAAGCCAACGTTGAGCTGATGTGCACATATATTAATTAATGTGTAAATTTGTTTTATTAAATAGATTATTGTTGTGCGTGCAAATTTCTATATATAATTGAGTAAAAATAAAGCATTTATGGCACAATTAAATATGTCTTCTGATGGGGTCGAAACGTTGATTCAGGCACTGGCGTCGCAAATGAAGAATTTAACGGACGAGTTAGGCATAATTAAGGCTCGTCTAGACGACACGTTAATAATAAATACAAACGATATTCAAGTTCGTGGAACATCAAACATAGGTGGACACGACACTACACGTAGCTTTTACTGAATTATATATAGAATTTTGCTCGCACAACGAGCATCGATTTAATAAAACAAATTTACATATATTAATTACTTTATGTTCACTTCGGCTCGTAGTCTGCTTTTATCATTCGGCTGACTGCTTCATTCTTATACGGGCGCTTCTGCGAGGAATTTCTGTTGAAATAATATATGCCCTACATAAGACTCTTTGTTCATTATTTGTCTTAAAGTTGGCTAGTGCCACATCTTCCCCCTCTCAGGAATCGGCTTTGGCACTCTGCTTAAACGATCAAGTGCAACCGCTCGTGGTCCATCGGGCATGCTAACAAAAACTGTATTGTGCTCTGAGTCCACCCTCTCCACGCGATACGGCCCATCATTGACAGCCTGCATTGCCATGGGCTCGACCTTCGCGACCATGACGTGGTCGCCGACCTTTAGGCGAGTGCGTGTCGGTTGCCTTGCATAGCCTTGTCGCTGTGTGGCGCCAACATATTCAATTAACTGTTTTAGTGGCTCCTGAATATCCGTAATGGTGCAGTGCCCATGGGATCCCTGGATTACAGTCTCACCTGGCTGTCTTATGTGTCCTCCATAGACCATGGTCGTTGGAGCGAATCATGTAGCTGTTAAGACTGTAAAGCCCATGGCCCGCTCGACCAAATGTAATCGTTCTCGACGATCCCGGACTCTTGTGGCACCAACATCGCAGTACCCCTTTCATCGTCCTATATGCATTACGAGTATCGATTTAATAAAACAAATTAACAAATATAATTTAATTTATGTTCACTTCTGCTCGAAGTCTGCTTTCATCATTCGGCTGACTGCTTCATCCTTACACGGGCGATTCTGCGAGGAATTTCTTTTGAAATAATGACGCCCTACATAAGACCTTTTTTCGTATTTTGTCTTAACGGTGGCTATTAACACCTTGTGCAGTTTAAAAAAGGCTTCTGGTGAGTTGGAAACTTTTATTGAGGAACTGACTGCGCAAATGAATAATTTTATTGCAGAATTAGGTATAATTACATCTCGAATGGATGATACATTAATAATAAATTCTGATGGAATCCGCATGAACGATCCGACCAATATAAGCGGAATTAACACCTACTTAATATCAAGCACGGCAAACAATTTGCCTACGGCTGGCTGCAGGAACAGCTCACGCAGAGCCAGCATGGCAGGTGTTAGTCATGTACCTAAAGGAACAAGATATATTTGCAGATGTGTTTATTTCATTCAAAGTTATGGCTTTTTGAAGTAGATTGAATGCATTCTAATTAATTTATTAATCGTCTGATTATTTATATTATCTATCTTGAAGCAGATGGGATGGTTTGTTAGTGATCGAGATTAAACTAGTTTTAACAGCACTAGACGCAAATAGGAACCTCTTTTGGTGGAATAAAATGAAATTGAATGTTGGCACGCATAGGAAATTTCACGAACTGATGTATAAAATTTTCTAAAAAAGTCCGGAGCAGCGAATGCATTTCAGATGCTATATAATTCCAATTAGTATTTATGATTACTATCTTTCCGAATGTCTACTTGCACCGCCAACGTTTATCGGCCTATTCACAAAAACAATATACTTGTCAGACGGTTGCGTGAAGGTGCATCAATTTCTGGAAGCGAGTCTCTTCGATGATGGAAAGATTAGGTTGTCTGTAAAATTCACAGAATTTGGTCTATTATCATCAGCTGGAAGGCACAACCTTTAAGTTCCAAAGAACTATATTTTGTAAAAAGGAGAATTGGATATATGCAACAAAATCGGCACCATGGCCACCTTTGAAGGAAAGAATAACTTTTGATGCATAAGAGATCGTCAATATTCAAAATGTGAGATAACAAATATTCAACCGGCTATTACATGACCAATTACTGCGAGGAAAATAATGCCTGTAATCGGATGAAGTTTGAAGGAAGAAACTTGTAGCTTTTAAGAATGAATGAAAATAAATTTTTAAAAATATTACATCGGCGAGATGAAGCAGGCAGGGGTCTTACACAGAATACATGAGCACAACCGTGGGCTGAGAAGAGCGATGAACACCAGTTTTACAAAACAAACAAAATTAGCCATGTCATTAATACTTCATATTGACATTTCATTAGACTTCAATGACACAACTCACAAATGTTACGATCACCGTTTGTAACGATTCTATCTCAGTACATGATATTAATATATTGTTCTCTGAAGTTCGGATAATCCAAATAATTAAACTAATAGGAATAAGTTCACTATGACCATTAGTCCACCGCGTGTTTTTTTCGTTCCCAGCGCGGTTCTGTTCTTTTTATAAAAAACACTATTAATTACACATAAAATTTCAGTTTAAGAAATATCGGTTAAAACTGCTTGAGACTAGAAAAGATTGTTCCTAAAATCACAGCTAAGAGAAATATTGTTTAAGGACAGAGTTAGAATATTTGACCTTAAAGAGCACAGCGTTTGTAAAAATTGACCTTCGTTGGGTTGTAACACGGAGCCGCGTGTTACAAGATAGTTGTGCATCTGTGAATAACCATAACTGTTCATCTTACTGAGTGAGACAAGAATGGTTCAATAAGAATTTAATATTTGAATGCCTTATACACTCCATGTGAAATGACGTAACAAATTGAACTAGACATCCAAATAACTAATGCACATCATTAATTTCAATTCAAACCAGTGAGGTACTGCAAGAAGAAAACAACTGAAATGATTAAGGAATTTGTCAAACCGCGGACCAGGCACTTAATTTGGCAATTGCTTTTATTTCAAGGGCCATGATCTCTTCTTGATGAGGATCAAATAAACGTCAATTTTGGACTTTTTGAAAATTAAATGTAAAAGTTCTATTCCACTTCCAAGGCCTTGTAACACAATTGGGGTGTTGGTGTCACAGTAATGCAAAGGCAGCGAATAATAAACCCTTGCGATGTCAGGAATGGCGGTAGCAAGGTTATGCAGAGGAAGATATTTCCTCCGACACTATTTACACGTTGCGTTGCTATGCAAACGTAGCACTAAGCAACGACATTTCTATAAACTATGTTTAATTATTTTAGTAAACAAATGACGAAGTTAACTATTTACGAATCGTTCATTTATCAGTTTTTTGAGTATCGTGCTTCCGGGCTGGTTGTAGATTTTCGTTTGCTAAATTTTAACATTTCTCTCCATAATAAATGATTACAACATTATTCAATAAACATCTTTCAACACTTGCCTTGTGTTCTGATATAATATAACACTGAGGAGGAGTCTTGGAACAGGGAATTTATTTATTATTGTGGGTCACGTACACATCAAAGCAGATTATTGCTGAAGATATAGCTTTCCAACTCTCACCTTTCAAACGCCTCAAGTAAGTGTCAATTTAAGTATCATAATTCTTGATCATGAATGCCGATATTAAATTAGAACATGTATTTCATTTAGGGCAGGACCTAATGGATTTAAATCTTATTGACACAGATAACAATGTAGGCATTTCAGACTCTACTGTGAATATTAGGACCTCTAGCGAACTGGCATCTATGGGGCTTACAAACACCAATAGGTTAGGGGCCTCAACAGTAAGAGCGAGCATCTACACATAACATGAGTAGGAAACAAACAGACAGATTAGTTACTAAATCTTCCATTATGCAGACAGAAAAAATTCGGTGCAAAATATATTTTATTTCTTAATATTGAATGATTCAATGCTTCATATTAAATTCCAATTGCTACGTTACCTGATAATTCTAATGTTCAACTATATATTTTTCCCGATGTACATTACATTGAATCCAAATAAAAAATCAATTGAGTAAAAATAATTTGCGTTGATGTTAGTTACTAAAGTTAAACTAAACCTTCTTGTCGCAGCAAGGCATTTCCGTAGCTACATTTAATTTGTCTATTACCCAAACATACAGAGTTGTAATTACCTGATCTGCGTTTTGACTAACGCAGCTTTTATTGTTACAGTAATGCAATATAGAAGTTCCTTCAAGATAGAGTTGTACCGTTCTTTTCTATTACTGAGTCAGACAACATACTCTGCAAAAAATATTGAAAAACTCATTAATTTATACTAAATTGCATATACTCGACCGAACTTCAATTGCTAAGGTATAAAATATTTATAAGTATATTCTGCCCTACTAAATATTTTGCATGTGCATCACATTGAATAAAAATTTTAAAAATCTAATTGTGAGCAGAAAATGTTTGCGATGGTGTTAGTCCTCATTGTCGAGGTGTAACATACATAAGCTAAGCTAAAATTATCTTAATGCTATTTAAATCGGTATATCATACTGCTACACAATAAAATGTTGCGAATATATTTCGTTTAATTCATGAAAAGGGCTATAAATTTTAAATAAATAATCCTTCTTTGCTATAAATTATCAACCAATACAAGTTGACCAATCAAATTACGAGTCGATTTGTGATTGGCTAAATAATATTTTAAAATCATATGACCAAAATTAATCTATATAAACGTGGCTAAAACCCAAAAATTTTGTTTCACGTCTCCGCGTGCGTCTATCTCTGTCATGTCTGCCGTTAAAGTTAAGAAGGCTACGAAGCCGAAAGCCGTGGCTACTCATCCTCCCGTCATCGACATGGTGAAGGCTGCCATCATTGCAACCAAGGATCGCAAAGGTTGCTCTTTACCAACGGTTAAGAAGTATATCGCCGCCAATTACAAGGTTGATATTGTGAAGCTGGCCCCGCACATCCGCCGTGGAATTGTCCATGCCGTTGAGAAGGGTGTGCTTACACGTGTTGGTGACAAAGGAAAGGGTGCGTCTGGAAGCTTCAAGGTTGTGGATAAAAAAATTGAAAAGCCTAAGAAGACTAAGACAGTTACGAAACCGAAGACTCCTAAGAAGGCAAAGGCTGAGAAAAAACCCAAGGTTGAGAAGAAGGTAAAGGCGCCTAAAGCCAAGTCCGTGGCAAAGCCCAAGGTCGCCGCAAAGCCGAAAGCTAAAACTCCACAGAAGCCTAAGACGCCTAAGGTGCAAAAGCCAAAGGTTTCTAAGCCTAAGTCTGTGAAGAAGCCTAAGACACCAAAAGTGAAGAAGGCAAAGAGTACGAAATCCGAGTAGATTTCTAGAGGTCGGCTGGCGCTGACTCGGAGAACGCGATACCGGCCCTCTTAAGGGCCACTAAATACTACACTACTTATTTAAACTTAGTGAAAGCCGGTGGTATGAACCGCCGCTTTAAGCAGGTGCTAGGGTGGTGAGTTAAAATCACTCGTTGCTTTTGAGTGTGATTGTATTGCATTAACGCGTGGCTGATGCTCGCGAAGTGGATTTGCGAATTTCGCTAGCGAAAGGCATGTTAAGAAGAGAATGTAAGTGTAGAAGATTTAGATGGAAATAACAGTTTCATACCAAATGGATTGGCGATTAGCTTTAGGAGCGTCCTCAAGTGATTAGGACTGCACTCGTTTATCCGTTAACCTGACAGGTGAAGCTAAACAAATTGATTGCGCATAGCACAATCGCGGTAGCGGTATGATGTCTGCTGAAACGCACTCATGAACTGTAAACGGCGGTCGGCTGGTTTCCGACAATAAAGGCATTGGCTAGACAGAGAAGTTTGAAGAAGTACTGATGGGCTGCCTTTTTGAATTCGTGCTGGGGTAGGAGCTTTATGTCTGTGGGAAGAGCGTTGAAGACATTAGTGGCTTTGGGTTGGGTAGAAGAGTTACTAGAACGTGTTGTATAGTGGGGACTGGGGTGGGCAAAGTTGGAGAGTGGTAAGCAAGTTGTGATCTTATGGATAAAATAAATGACGCGAAGTTGACGGGTGAACCAAAGCGGAAGAAGGTTTGCCAGGAGTAGGCGTTCCCTATAGTTTTGGCATTTCGGGAAGACGCTTTAGAAATCTGGAGGATACCTGTTCAATAGTATAGGAGGAGGCGAGGGTGAGAGGACAGTTGCGGTATGACGTCTGCTGAAACGCACTCTTGGACTGTAAACGGCGGTCGGCTGGTTTCCGACAATAAAGGCATTGACTAGACAAAAATTCCCAAAACTGAAATATGGTTCTCGGTAAATAACATACCAAAATCGTTCTATATGGTTTTTCTTGTCCGTAGGACAACATTGCGCCATAACGTATCTGAAAATTTTAATAGGGATGCTAATTATGAATTCCAGCGTATTTCGTCGTGAGGAATTATGGCATCGTGCAGCCGAGAGTTTTACAACTACCAAAAGTTTGTCAGGCACGGGGCACATCGACGGTGGCTGCGGGCGAGTGACAAGAAATTGTTAATAAATGTTGGGAATACACAAACGCCTCTACTGGGACTTGATTTCATTAGAAAATGGGTTACGTTAATAGACCGTCAAAATGAGCGTGCATGTATATCTAGACCTGAAAGAATAAATTCAATAAAATGTACCCATAAGATGCAGGAGACCAGTTGTCAACCTGTGTGGTGAAGAAGCACCGAAACCAATATAACATTTTCTGACTGCTTGAGTGCAGCGAACGTAAGGTCGACGGTCAACCAGTTTAAGCTATGGTTAGAACTAAATGTAGGTTACGATTCAACAAATGTATATGGTGCTCCAAAGAAATTAGTGCAGCGACTCGAGCAACCCAAGAAATGATAGAAGCCAGCGTTCGTGAACCGTCATCTGATTTTCGAACTCCGATGGTTTACGTTGAGACCGGCGGCTGATTTCCGGCAATTAAACTCAATGACTAAACCTGACCCGAATCTCCGGCCGGCTCTGCGTGATCTGTTCCTACAGCTAGCTGGGGGCAAATGGTTTGCCGTGCGTGATCTTAAACAGGGATTGTTGCAAAAAGGCATGCGGCCCGAAGACCGATGGAAGTTAGCGGTACAAGTACCCGAAGGTCATTTCCAATTCTCCCGGATACCATTTGGCCTTAAAAACGCACCGAAAGTGTTCCAGAGAATGATGGACTCGTTTGTGTCTGACTTAACTTGTACAACAGCTTACGTAGACGATGTTATTATATGGGCCACTACTGAACACGAATTACGTGTGAGGCTGCAGAAGATGTTGGCCAATGTTGTAGAATGGCGATTACATTTTAACCAATAAAATGTTCAGATGGGCCGAGAAATGCGGTTCCTGGGGTACTCAGTCTCAGCGGAGTGATCTCGTAGGGTTGGCGGTTATGCAACAACCTATGTCTAAGTTAACTAGTGCTAAGGAACCCTTTCGTTGGACGAAGGAGGATCAAGAAGTGTTTATGCTATGCAATCAGAAATTAATAGACAACTATTTTGACTTTCATGGTAGGTAATATGTCAATTGCTACAGACGTCAGATATTGGTATAGGAGCGGTGTTACAAACTGACCGATGTCCTGTGCAATATATGAGTCGCACACTCACTAAGGCGGAACAGAAGTATACCGTCACAGAAAAGGTATTACTTGCCGTACAATGGGCGCTACGTACATTTAGATATTTTGTCATCGGGGGACAAGTAGACGTCTTTACCGACCACAAAGCGCTAGTGCATTGGAGATCACTTTGTATTGAGAAGAAACGTGTACATCGAGCCATTAAAGAACTGGAAGAATACGATTTATCAATTCATCATAGCGCAGGAATCGATAATGCGACAACAGAATTTCCGCTGTGCGGGTTTCGCCACTTATAATTCTCTGAGGAACAAGGAAAAGATGCCACATGTCAGGAAATAGTCAATCAATTAAAAAACGGCACAGAATACGATGTATCAATTCATCACAAATTTGCTCTCGTAGGTTTTATTTTATTTAATGGCCAAATCTTTGCTAATATCAACACATCAGCTCCATTATACAATAGCATTATTACTGGCTGTCCGTTGAAGAGTTCTAAAAATTTGATTTTAATAAAAATCCTTACATGTGGCAACATTTCCCACACTTATTTTTCTTCGAAGGCCATCTGATTCGGAACACTTATTAGGTTGAATGAAGATTGTTTTTGCGAACCTGGATTAATTGAAATTACCTGATCTTCGTTTTGATTAACGCAGCTGTCATTGCTCCAGTGATACACATTTACGTACGATATATATTCCCTAATCAATCTCGTCACCCTATTACGACTACATATTGCTATGCGTTTGCATTTCCCCCAGTTAATAGTATACCCAGTCTCCACTACATGACGAGCAACATCAGATTAACAATATGTCCATACTTACACGTAGTTTTATGTTCATCTCTTCTTACTTTGATTGGGCGCATAGTCTCACCAACATACTTGAGACTACAATCATTGCATGGGACCTCATACACGCCTGATGTTTCTACGGGTTCAATCTTTTATTTTTGGTTAGGGAGTATAATGCCTAGTGTAAGGGACTGTTTTAAATTGTATTTTTCAGCTAAGGATTTCACTTTCCTAATTAATATAGAGTCCTTAAATACCATGACCTTCCGCTCTTATATACCTCAATCGGGGATAGAATTTTTTCACGACATCCATCATTGTTGCATCTATTACATGAAGAGGGTAACCATTAGCCTTGAATATATTGCGTAGCCCACCTAATACTAACTTTCTACGTTTTGTATCTGTTAACTTACGACGTCTTAATGTTAATAACTTTAAGATACCGACTTTCATACTATATGGGTGATTGGGCTTGAAATTAAGGTTTCCTGAATAAGTATCCTTCCTATAAATACTTCTTCGAAATTTTTGACCATTTCTAATTAATTTGACATCTAAAAATGGTAATTCACCTGATGATTCCATATCAAAAGTAAATTGGAATTCGCTCATTCGATTAGCTAGAATTCAGAAATTTACCATTTCATTATCACCATGGATCCATGTCATTAATATGTCATCCAAGAAACGTAGATACAATTATGGTTTCAGTGGAGTCTTGTCAAACAGATTATTTTCCAAATAATAATACATTTATTTGGCATCAAAGGCCAAATGGCTCGACCATTGAAATAGCAAATCAAGGTTAGGATATGTGGAGGTGAGTGGAATTGTGACTAGCAATGTATTTAATAGCAGGGGAGGGGAAAAGTTATCATTAACATCAAGATAGTCCAATCTGGTGAAAAATAAATATAAACGAAGTTCCATTTGAATAGACAAGATCAATTGGAGATAGTCCATGCAATATAAGAGCTTCAAGGTGGATGTGAGATCGAAAACAAAGCAGAAGATGAAAAGACGGCGGCCCGGAGTTAGACGTCGACCGATGGAGTCCATTGTCGTGACGATTGAATTGATGGAGCAAAGCATGGACATGGATGAAATCTGCCGGATTGAGGCGAGCGAGTCTTGCAGGAATCGCAGGCATCCGTAGAACGTGATTGTGATTGAAAGAAGACCAGGGAGAGTCGATGTCCGAAGCGAACCGTTGGTGGATCGGTAGGGCTGTTGGGTTTCCGGTCGTCCGCTGAAACAAGAAAGAAAAGAGTTGGATGAGCAAAACGTAGTAGAGTATCCACAACGTGGATATAATGGAGTCAGGAATGGGCTGAGAGGTGGTATAAGTGAATCTAGAATAAAAGATTAAGACCAGAGAGGTAAAGTGGAAGATTAGATGGCTGCCTGAGGGATTTCGCCCTCCGAAGTTCGTAAAGAGGATAGCCTGGGGTGAAGTAAATGTTATGGATTGAGAAGGAACCAGTTTCGTTTCCAATCAGTCGTATCACAGAGAAGTTTGTTGAAGAAGTACTGATGGGCTGCCTTTTTGAATTCGTGCTGGGGTAGGAGCTTTATATCTGTGGGAAGAGCTTTGAATACATTAGTGGCTTTGGAGAAGAGATAGATTTGTTTTAAATATGGTGAGGGTATGGTTGGCTTGGATAGAAGAGTTACTAGAACGTGTTGCATAGTGGTGACTGGGATGGGCAAAGTTGGAGAGTGGTAAGCAAGTTGTGATCTTATGGATAAAAGAAATGACGCGAAGGTGACGGGTGAACCAAAGTGGAAGAAGGTTTGCCAGGAGTAGGCGTTCCCTATAGTTTTGGCATTTCGGGAAGACTCGCTTAAGAAATCTGGAGGATACCTG
>JAQBSW010013790.1:0-13087 GCA_029291075.1 Eudiplozoon nipponicum | reverse complement strand
ATTTTTCAGTTCTCTACAAGGCAAAAACAGAGAAAATGCTTCTGGCTTTTGAAGCTATTGCAATTAATAAGCTGAAGCCCTGCTTAAACGTGCAGAAAATAATTCAAAAAGAAATTAAATTGGACTGGAACAAAGACATAACTGACATGCCTTTAAAAATAGCCAACGCTTCGCAAAATACGACACATACATCAATTACGGACGCAATTACAATGAAAGCGATGACACACCAAATGACGTTACGCAAAAGGAGTGGTCTAATTTGCGCAAAACAAAGGCTAGCACAACGACGAGGAGATTGGTTATGACAAATGTACAGTGGGATTGGATGAACGAATATATTAACGAATCCAGAACAATGGCTGTAGATACTGGTAGAAATAAGATTTATTAATAAATGCTATTCCATGGAGTACGTTGTTTTGTTCTTACATTTAAAAAAATGGTGAAAATAGAAACGATCAATATATATATATATATATATATATATATATATGAGTATTAAATACTAACAAATAAGAAATGTTAGATTGAAGCATAAATTTATTAGAAATCAGGTCTAGAGAAAACTTTTAAACAGCAAATTTTCCATCAGGTAGCATCCGCTAAAGTTTCGAGAAAGGTGGCTAGGTTACAGCGCCTGAAAATTGAAAGGAAAAACTTATGCAGTATATCGATAAATTGTTGGATCTCGCTTACCCTAATGCAGATATCTCGTATGAAAATATGACTTGTTACCCTTTTCTTCATTTACATTTGCTAATGATTCGCTGACTAGCCGTCATTATTACAGCAACTAGATGAACTGCTAAAGCGTGCAATTTAGGGGGACCCTAGAGCTGTTACTATGTACACTATAACCAAGGCATTTGTTCGATTACTGGTGGCATGGACTGAAAGACTGTGAAACCATTGCCTTTCTTCGTTTTGGTTCAAGTTATTTTACGTTGCTCTTATATTATCCGGCACAACTTTATTTCCTATTTCTGGCGTATCTTTGTCGAATCTGTCTGATATACGTAAGCTAAATTCTCCTAAAAGGCAGCCTTAAGCATTTTCTCGCTGGATTACAATAAGATCTATTTGCATTTATTTACTCACAGACGAGTTAGACTAGTGCTCTCGTGGTGAGGGAATACTTTCTGCATTATTTTGCGTTTTTCAAACTCACCGTGTCTTTAGTACTTAATAGATTATAAGATGGACATAACTCTTCAGAAGGCTAGTGGCAGACAATTCATTAGTGTTAGTTTTGGTATTACTGCCTTATAGACATGTGCTCTTTTGGAACACTTTTCACTGATTACTTAGGTCTTTATTTAATTTGTAAGTTTCCTTGCTGATAATTTTTTCACTTGTTTTTCAAGCATAACGTTCATATTCCTTATTAGTTTTTTTAATGGACTTCTCGTGTAGAAACGCTAGTAACGAATGCATCTTTAAAAAAAATTTTTTATTCAGAGAATGCCAGACAAAACTATCGATTTGACTACTGGTCTCGCTATTCACACAAATGGTGCCGTGTTTTCCAGTGGTAATAATAAATGTAAAGAGATTATACCGGATAGACATCACCCCGGGTGGCCGGCTGTTGAGCGTCAGTTTGGTAGGAGAAAGAGCCGATCTAAGTATCGCCATAACACTGGATCAAGCTCATCACACAGTCGTGAGCGCATTGATACACGGAAACACCTTGTTCAAACAAAACGGAATGAATCAAACTCTCGGTCACCTCCTGGCGCAAAAGGCAATTTTGCCGCGCCACAGAATCATTTGCCGCATAGTAGACCTTTCAAATCCAATTCACCACAATGGAAGTCTTTGTCAACTCCCAGACTCTTGCTTAATAACAATGAATCGATGTCTCGATCGAGATCAAATTCTTATTCTCGGTCACCTGAAAATCAACTGCATGGGCCTCGAAATGCGTAAGCGCTTTTTATTGAATTTTTACAACTATGTTAAATTAAACACTAAGTAATTTTTTATTTTCCTTATAGATTTGACATTTAAATGCATAACCAACTCGCATTTTCTGTGCAGAGATTTATAAACTCTGTGAAATACCTGTTAGAAGGACATTTTTGCGAATCAGCCCTCCCTTAACTACTTTTGACATGCAAATGGACATAATCTGGCAAAAATTTAAAACTACAGCTTTTCCATCGGCTGAAATACCATTTTTTTACTGCGAGCGAATAGCTAATATTAGTTGGTATAAACAGGTTTTATAGTTTAAAATCGTGCAATATGTATAAACTTTTTTTACAATTATTTTTAACAGGCAGTTCAAACATAATAAATGCTGAATTTTCAAATATTTTTTTCCAAAAGTTGTTATTTTTATTTTCTTTAAAATAACTTCAGTGTGCGCGGAAACTTGAAAATTGTTAGAAAAATTCTAATTGGACGATATCTTTATTTTTTATATCTTTTTCAAAATAACTGCCTGATTTATGATAACAATTAGCAATGCACAGAGTACGCCATATACAGATAATGTACCCTATGTTGTGAATGAAGCTGGAACAAAACAGTATCTTAAACAGAAAATATTCAGAATGAGAGCAAAACCTTTTCATATTACAGCAGTTGGAAAACCCTTACTAATCACAGGTCTTAATAAAAGTATTATTTTTTTCTCTGTCTCATTTAAATGAAACTCGCCGTGAATTCTAATTACTATCGAAATTATTTCTATGAGAAAATTCTTTCCAAGTTTAAGATTTATTAAAGCAATACAAAAAGGTGAAACATAATTGGTATAATTATAAATTTAAAAATATAATTGATTTAAAACATGTGTATAAAAACCAACTCACTTGACGAGACAATAAATCTCAAATAATTATCAACTTCCCGACTTTTATTATACAGTGGAAGACAGAAGTGCAACATGCCATGTGCACTCATGTAGGCATGGGACATCATTGCCTAATGTTATCTTTTTCATTTTATCATGAAATTATAATGGTAATTACAATTTCCAGTCAAGTTCAATGTATGCGAGACTGCTAGAGGTGAGAGCCGCCTATCTTAATTTGATTTCCATATATTCAATGCGGTTTGATCCTCGATAGTCAGTTTGCCGTCGTACTCTGATGATGATCATGGAAGGTCGAAACGCGTCAGTGCGTTGCGGCTGGCGGTAGTTTTGTTATGTTGTTCGACGATTGGTTAAAACAATGGGATTGGTGTTTACTTCAAGCTCGCAAACTTGATTTAAAGAATTGTTACCACCACCCGCGCAATCAATTATTGTTTTATTGTATTGCTTATATGTGTATATGTGGCGAAAGTTGCAAACAGTTAATGTTCGTGACTGCATAGAAATTGTGCAGCCGACATTTCCAGTCAAGTTCAATGTATGCGAGACTGCTAGAGGTGAGAGCCGCATATCTTAATTTGATTTCCATATATATTCAATGCGGTTTGATCCTCGATAGTCAGTTTGCCGTCGTACTCTGATGATGATCATGGAAGGTCGAAACGCGTCAGTGCGTTGCGGCTGGCGGTAGTTTTGTTATGTTGTTCGACGACTGGTTAAATACAATGGGATTGGTGTATACTTCAAGCTCGCAAACTTGATTTAAAGAAACGTACATAATGTTTGCTTAAGTGTGTTTACAACTTTAACTCCTCCATATAAATAAGATGCACGCGGTCGTTCGTCTAATTGTAACTTAATTTATGAAATCTAACTTCCGCTTTTACGCGTTTGTTCTATTGTTTTTTTCTGATTGTGGTATTTATTATAATTCAAATTAATGCCAGCCTTCAGTCACGACACCAATGAGAACCCATCAGTCATAGCAAAAGACAAGCTTCACACCTGGAAGTGTAAAGGAATCAAGATTTTATCGACCTATGCGTGCTATCAATTTGGCATAGATATTTGATAGTTGCTGCACTCTAAAATTGGCCTTAGTGGATAAAGTAAGATAGCAAGAATTAATCGGAAAATGTATAGAAATGGTAATGTGATTGAACCCAAAATTGATTGACTAAGTTGAAATTTATTACAAAGAATGTTTATATAACAAAATTATAAAAGGCCGTTTTATTTTTACTAGAACCATTTATTGCCACATCGTTCTCCCCTATGCGAGTTGTTTTTAGTCTACAATTCTCTTTAATTCACTTCTTTAGCAATTGGCTATGCCGGCATACATAGTGCGCTGAGCAGCTATAACATATGTATAAATAAGCAGCGTTTGACTGTTAAATTGCCGGGAGCTTATCCTTTAAATTGATGTGAAACAGGCGTTTTGTTGTACAAACAAACATCAATTGTGTTTTAGATATACAAGAAGTCAATTATTTTAAATCTTCGAGTAAATTTATCTGACGGTGCATTCCCTTTAAAAGGTATACTGACGTATATTCTTTTGATTAAGTACGGTTTAATTGATTTTGGACGTTTTTTATGTTTCATGTTTTTTTCATCTCAATTTTCTGGTTACCTATTTTCTACTAAAGATGTTTTGAGCACCAATTGCTATATATGACTTATGGATAAACAAATGTTGCTGGTTCTGCCTCATTCTGCCTCACCAAGGCAGCTCATTTCATTTCTTGATCTGGCACGACAGATTATTTAATTTATTAACTACTATTTACGTAACGGGGCCGCGCCTTTAATGATATTTATATTATTAAACGAACATTGGTTGTGCAGCAGGGTAGCTCAGTGGTTAGAGCAACAGGATCCGAGGCCGACGTACCCAGGTTCGAGCCCTGTCCGTGACAAATTTTGGAAATTTATATACTTAATCGAACACTGGTTGTGCGGACGATGATAACATTTACTATAATCAAGGTTGCGGTCTTGATATAAGAACCTGACCCATTAATTATTTACATATGTCAGTATAAAATAAGAATTGTATAGTTCATAAAATGCAGATCATCCAGTAGACCGGTTTCGTTCTTATTGGGAACTCATCACATACTGTCGGTGACAAATTGTGGAAATTTATATATTTAATCGGAAATTTGTTGCGCGGACGATGATAGCATATACTATAGTCAAGGTTGCGAACCTTATATAAACACCTGACCCATTAAGTGCTTACATTTTTTTAGTATAAACTAAGAATTGTATAATTTATAAAAGGCAGATCATCCAGTAGACCGGTTTCGTCCTTATTGGGAACTCATCACATACTGACCGGAATTTGCCGCGGACAGGGATCGAACCTGGGCACGTCTGCTTCGGAACCTGGTGCTCTAATCCATGAGCCACCCTGTGGCACACTACACAGAACTTTGAGTCATATATAAACTAATGTTATTCGGTTAGTTTTTTCACTTTTAGGTGGAGCTCATTTGGCATCCATTGGGACCCAAAGTTCCAACTAACGATCCCCAACCTGTCATTGCTGAACAGAAACTATACTAAATGGGGAGTTGGTGCTGAAGTGAACATTTATATATTTAAACGAACATTGGTTGCACGGACGGTGATAACATTTACTTTAATCAAGGTTGCGAACTTGATGTAATAACCTGACCCATTAAGTACTCACATATGTCAGTATAAACTCAGAATTATATAGTGTAGAAAGGACAATTCATCTAGTTTTGTCCTTATTGTGGACTCATCACGTACTGGCCAGAATTTTCCGCCTTGATTATTGTAAATGTTATTACCGTACGCGCAACCAATGTTTGTTTAAATATATAAAAGTTCCTATCAGTACCACTTCCCCATCTAGTGTGGCGTCTGTTCATTGATGACAGATTGCGAATGGTTAGTTGGAACTATGGGTCTCAATGGATGCCATTTGAGCTCCATCTAAAACATAAAAAACTAACCGAGTTGCATTAGTTATTACTATACAATTCATAGTTTATACTGATATATGTAACTACTTAATGAGTCAGCTGTTTATATCAAGTTTGTAACCTTGATTATAGTAAATTCTGGACAGTACATGATGAGTTCCCAATAAGGATGAAACCGGTCTACTGAATGAATTGACACGTGCTATCCGTTCAATGAATGGGATTAGAAGATACTTTCCTTCCTTACCTCGATGTTATCATCTATAGCTCCGTCCATTTGATAGGGATTCCATTAATGATATCAGTCGAACTATATTCCACTTTGATAAATTCTCAGACGAAATTATTGATCAAAATGGACGTTTATATATATAATTATCTTAAAATCATCAATTAAATGTATATAAATGGCTAACCTTATCTGAATTCCTAACGGTCAACTTAATCAACAAGCCTTGAATTAGCTGTACACGGGCAGTTACACAAAGATCCGATATTTCACATTTTCCAATTTTGTTTTGTCTTTGATCGGGTTGACTCATTTTTACTTCAACTGGAAATGCGGTTCTATCACATCTTCGTTTACTGGCGACGTTTCGGTGCCTACTTTCCAGCACCATCATCAGGCAACACAACACTGATCACAATAGCAGATTTAAGCAAATGTGGTAACCTCGTTCAAAACCATTCTATTTATATATATTTGACTCAACACTATTTTAATCATAGAATTTGTCTCAGTAACTAAACTCAATATATAACTTTTTATAATTAGCAGACCAATCATTACCTCACCTATACATCATCTCATCTCGTATGCAGAATATTTTAGGGGAGGGAGACAGTATCGAACCTTTTGTTATTTGTTATAACTGTTTTGCTACTATGTCACGGTAATCAAAATTTAAAAATGGTAAAACTAAAACCTTGACTATCATATACTGTATTTTATTTAAAGCCGGGAACTCTAATGTATACAATGGTGTGTGAGGTATTGCGCACATAGCAACAAATTAGTTCAAATATGGAGCAGCAAGTTACGTAGATGGATGGAGAGTGAATGTTATAGCGACGCTTAGGTGAACGATTAAAGAGAGAAAGATAGAGATAGTCTGGACAACTGACGTTTTTCAAAAAAAACTAATCGTAAGCACAATGCGAAGTTAATCAACTATTGGAAATAATTGCATAAGAATATTTGCTCATATGACTAAAATAATTCATTATACCTATATACATATATATCTAAATATAATATCGTAACACCTTTATATATAATACACATATATATATATATATATATATATATATATATATATATATATCGAGAAAAAGGACCATTGATAATTATTAAACATGAATAATTTCTATTCTTATTATATATTTATTTATTACGTTAGTCACACCTTATATCAATATATAAAATACATGTCAATATGTATAAAAACATATGTATGAATATAAGCAACAGTATGAGACCAACATCCCTAATCCTATATATTTTTATATAAATATTTATATATATGTATATATATATATACGTTTGCATATTTCAAATTATTATTTTATTCTTTTCTTACTGTTTTTTATTTACCAATTAATCAAATTGTATATTTATTTATTCACACCTTATATAAATATATAAAATACATATAAATATGTATAAAAACATATATATATAAATATAAGCAACAGTGTGAGTTAAATGTCTTATATATATATATATATATATTTATATATATATATATATTTACCATCTTAAATAAATATATAATTTTAGTGGTATTGTCTAAAATGATTAATGTCCGTATATATGTATATATATATTATGTGTATAGAATAAACCTATCAATATACCGATAGGCCTATCTATATATCCGTCTATCTATCACAGTTTGGTTTCCTCTTAAAAGGATACATGGTAGCTATTAACCATGAATATCTTCTCTAGGACTAACGTATTATTCATTTATTAAGATATTCCTACCTTACATAAATATATAAAATATAAGCAACAATGTAAGTCAAATGTGTCTTATCTAATGTTCTATCTACTAACCCTTGCTAAATCGGTATACCGTCTTTTGGAACATTTTTATTGAGAAAAATAAGTATATAGGAAATTGATATTGGTACAGATCATTCGCAACCAGTTTTCTATAAGCGAGGTTTTTTACTTAGGTTCCCACTTAATTCATGTTCCGCAGCCTCCCGTTTTCTGACCGTAGAGAATGCTTCATTAAATATTGGGCCCAATGATTTTTCTACCGATGTTACATTCATTACACCTTTTCCTGATTTTATTTCAATTGACTCTCTAATTAGTCTAGTTAATCTGTTGTGGTTGCATAACGCGATGCGTTTACATCCTTCCCAGTCTATTTCATGACCCGTTTCCTTCGAATGCCTAGCTAGGTCTGATCTTTGAATGTGTCCATATTTGCAGGCTGTCTTATGTTCACCTCTACGAACCTTTATAGGTCGCATGGTTTCGCCTATATACCTGAGATTACATTCTTTGCAAGGTATCGCATATACTCCTGATGTCTCGAGAGGGTTCTACTCTTTCTTTTTGGTTAGGTAGTTTATTGCCTATAGTAAGTGATTGTCTTAAAACTGTTTTAATATTGTATTTAGCTGCTATTTTTCTAATTCTCCTGCTCAATTTAGAATCAGGTAATACCATAATTTTGTGCTTATCCGGTTCCGTTTCCTTCCTTACTTTGTTTATTATATTATTGTTAAATCTCTGTAACATCTCATCTATTAATCTATCTATTATACTTGACGGATAGCTATTTAGTTTGAATATTTCTTTTAATCTCCTCATTTCCTTATCTCTATTTTCTATATCCACTATTCTAAGACTTCTTAATATCATGGATTTAAGAATGCCTATTTTCATTCCATATGGGTGATTTGATAAGAAATTAAGAAGTAGTCCTGAATAAGTCTCTTTTCTAAAAATATCTCTTTCCAATCTGGAACCATTCCGTTTTATTTTCACATCCAAAAAGGGTAATTCATTATTATTCTCTTTTTCCAATGTAAACTTTAATTCACCTAATTGGTTGGCTAATTCGAGGAATTTATTTAACTCATTATCCCCATGATTCCAAATTATAAACATATCATCCAGGAATCTTACATACAAGTTTGGCTTAAGAGGAGATTTTAACAACGGATTTTTTTCAAAATAGTGCATAAAATATTAGCAACCGGGACTGATAGTGGTTGTCCCATAGGGACACCTTTAACTTGTTTATAAAATTCATTTCTGAACTTAAAGTAGGTGGAGGACATACAAATATTTAAAATTTCCATAATACTACTTAACATCATTTTACTACCTTCTATTATCTCTGGGAACTCTGTTAAACAACGCTTCACACTTTCTAATGCTGCTTGTACCGGGACATTAGTATACATCGATACAACGTCCAGGCTAGCCATTCTATCATTATCATTCAAGTTATATCTACTAATAATGTCAATAAAATGATATGTATTCTTTAAAGTATAATCTAAGAAATAAGTATATTTTCTAATTCTGTTGCATAGAAATTTCGACAATCTATACGTTGGTGAGTTTTGTACATTAACGATTAATCTAAGTGGATTCCCCTGTTTATGAATCTTCACTAGACCATAAACTCTCGGAGGGACTGTGTCACGTTGTATTAATGAATTCCCAAGTCCTGGTTCTAATTCCTTCGACTCAATCATTCTATTAATTATAGTCTTAACTTGTCCTTGTAACTTATCAGATGGATCTTTATTTATTTTATTATAGACCTCTAAATTATTTAATTGTTCATACACTTTCAATTCATAATCTGACCGGTTCATAAGTACCGTTGCACCACCTTTATCTGCCTTGAGGCATATTACTTTATTGGATAATAATTCTGCTCTTAAGCGTTTTAGATCATAACTCTGCTTGCATCTCACCTCTTTGTGCTCTAACACCGCTTTGGACACATCCAATTCAAACCTAGTCTTATCTTTGTCTGGGAGAAACTGGGCAATCTTAACTGTTTCTGTAATTATCTCATTCCTAGGTACGTAATCAATAGGGATCGCAGTATTAAGTCCAAGATTAAGAATTTGTTTTTGGTCTTCCTTGAGATCCATTCTCGATAAATTAACTAAACGTTTGGACATGACCTCTTCAATTCTCTTATTTCTCAAAGGGCAATTAATTCCCAATATTGCTAGTTTTTTTCATGCCTTTGTCTAATTTTTTTAATTTCATTATCCCTCGTTTTGTCTGTGAAATCTTCAATATGTTTGAAATCCAACATACATAATCTCGCCAGTAATATGGACCTTATTTTTGTCTTCTCTCTAATCAGTTCAAATTTACGTTTGTTTAGTTTATTAATCGATATTTTTATTAAATGTAAACAAAGCTCATGCTTAAGAGTATTTCCTACTTTATCCAAAACGAATGAAAGTTTAAATCTAAAACATTTCGGTATAACATTAAATTTTAAACATTTATTAAGGAACGAGGTATTTTCCACTTGCCTAACAATCTGCATCTTCTTCCGTTTGTACGGATTCATAAGTGTGACCACTGTCGCATCATATTTGATCCTTAAATAGTTTTTGAACTCAATATTTTGCGGTGTGTAAGCATTCAGGTTATCAATGCCGCGTTTTGCGTACGCGGGTAATAGCTGTACACGGGCAGTTACACAAAGATCCGATTTGTCACTATTTCCAATTTTGTTTTGTCTTTGATCGGGTTGACTCATTTTTACTTCAATTGGAAATGCGGTTCTATCACATCTTTGTTTACTGGCGACGTTTCGGAGAAACTACTAGGTGTGAGAGCCGCATATCTACTTTTGATTTCCATATATATTCAATGCGGTTTGATCCTCGATAGTCAGTTTACCGTCGTACTCTGACGATGATCATGGAAGGTCGAAACGCGTCAGTGCATGCGACTGGCGGTAGTTTTGCTACGTTGTTCAATGACTGGTTAAATGAGATTGGTGTCTACTTCAAGCTCGCAAACTTGATTTAAATAATTGATACCACCACCCGCGCAATCAGTAATGTTTAATTGTATTATATATATGGTGAAAGCTACAATCTGTTAATGTTCTTGACTGCACAGGAATTTTGCAGCCGACATTTCCAGTCTAGTACAATAAATGCGAAACTGTTAGAGGTGTGAGCCGAATATCTAAATTTGCTTTTCATATATATGCAATGCGGATTGATCCTTGCTAGTCAGTTAGTCGTCGTTCTCTGTTGATGATCAAAGATAAATAGATATAGTTGTTGAGTGAGTGTCTTTATTTTCTCCATACATATCTTTATATAGAGTAAGTTACTGAGACAAATTCTTTGATTAAACTCATTGGTCAGTCATAATAACTAAAATATAAATAGAGCAGTCTCGGAAAGAGATTACCAAATCTGCTTAAATCTGCTATTGTGAGAATCTTAATGTGATAGTGTGACTGGAAGCCTGAGGATTGTTTAGGTAAAACTGAACCAACGCGTTTACATTCAACGAAGATTAGATCTCATCTCATTTCCAGTGGTTAGTATGAACGATGTTGAAGCCTTTGGAAGAAAGGTAGGAATATGCACCGAGCCTCGTCGAAGACAAATCCTACTGGTTGAATTGTGGGGTTCTGTACAATATTCTAAACGTTTACCCCCATCAATATCGATTCTAGATAATAACCAAACGTGCCCAAAATGATAAAGTCCTTTTTTAGATGAATGTACTGCCGACCTTGTGGAAATTTAAATTTATACGAACAATTTAAGCACGAATAAATCCTACCATAATTGTTTAATTCTCATCACTTTCTTAATTGACAGTCTTTGATTCTCATAAATGTTAACCCATCCATGATAGACACTAATTAAGTAATATATTTAATTCAAAAACTAGTAACAGAGGAGTGCAAATAAAGAAATAATGAAGATTTAATTAATACAGTTAGAGATATTTTGTTGCAATTTAATATTTAAAAAGTATAGAATTCTTCAAATTTGTAAAATTTAATCGTCAATAATTGATATCATTGGTATAACTTACCTTCCAATTTAACTAGATGTCTATTAGATGGGAAACTATCAATGAACCAAGCGAAAATTTCGGAGACGGTGATTGCTGGCATTGCGGAGTCTGCCATGGCCGGGCAAATGAGAGAAGCGTATGATATTTACCTGATTATCGGGTTGCGATCCGATTTGTTTGCATCCACTGTCTTCCTGGTTTTTGTTCCAAAATTTTCGATATCCCGATACGGATATCTTTTTCAATGGAAAGCTCATCACAATAAGTTGACAATCAATATGTCATTACCTGATCTGCGTTTTGACTAACGCAGCTTTCATTGTTCCAGTAATTTTCTTTTTTCTATGATATTTCGATCTTCCTTACCGAAGATCTTCATCAGATGCATTTCACGAAACAAATGAAGCAAGCGCGTTATTTCCTCTAGTCATAATATTTATATACCCCAGACTGACCATTCATTGGTTATACGTGTGTCACTTGTGTGTGTGTGTGTGCATTTTCATAACTGTTGGTTTCATCTAACTAATTTAGACCAGAGTGGCTAAATAATAATTTATCAATTGCATGCAATAACTAATCGTTTTTTTTAAAAAGGAAGCAAAATGACGTTAGGACACGTCATGGAGATGATGTGTATTTGTATGTCCTCCACTTATTTTAAATTTCATAAGGAATTTTAAAAACAAATTAGAGGGGTTCCAATGGGACAACCTTTATCGGTCCCAATAGCCAATATCTTTATGCATTATTTGGAAAATAATCTGTTGGATAAGACTCCATTGAAACCAAAACTGTACCTACGTTTCTTGGATGATATATTACTGATATGGAACCATGGTGACAATAAATTGGTAAATTTCTTAAATTTAGCTAATCGAATGAGTGAACTACAATTTACCTTAGAAAGGGAATCGTCGGGTGAATTACCATTTTTAGATGTCAAATTAATTAGAAATGGTTTGAAATTGGGAAGAGATGTTTATAGGAAGGATACTTATTCAGGAATCCTTCTTAATTTCAAGTCCAATCACCCGTTTCGTATGAAAGTCGGTATCTTAAAGTCATTAACATTAAGAAGTCTCAAGTTAACAGATATAAAGCATAGGAAGTTAGAATTAGACAGACTACGCGATATATTTAAGACTAATGGTTACCCTCCTCATTTAATAGATACAACAATGAGGGACATGGTGAAGAAATTTAATCCTAGTGTGAGATACACAAAAGCGGATAAGGATAAGGAAGAGC
>JAQBSW010013789.1:0-13088 GCA_029291075.1 Eudiplozoon nipponicum | reverse complement strand
AATTTTCCTTTAATTCGCGGGATGGCTGGTTAGAAATTAAGGATAAAATCGATGCCATATATGATCCACCTGAAGGAAAGACTGACCAAAAAGAGAATTGGTTTTTTAATGTTAAATAGTTTGGAGCGCGCAACCTGAATAGCGCAATGGATGAGTTGTAACACTTTGAGGCAAATGCGCTCTATTTAGGAGGGCGGCCGCGACAATTCTTGCAAGTGCATAGTTAGTGCCTACTAAATTGTTACTGGTATGCATGACGAATTATATTTGCTTTCTTGTGCAAAGTATGGTTTTCACTGGAAACTAATATATATATATATATATATATATATGGATAATAATATAATATTTTAATGAAAGAAACAAACTATTCGATTTTTCTTAATAATTTGTAAATTTTCATCCACAACCTAATTAGGAAATGGTGTATTTTAAAGTTTATTACGATTTGCATTACTTGCCATCATAGGTAAAGAGAAGTGCAACTCTATTGTTTTAGCTTCAAGCGTACCGCAAAATTGACAATGTAACAAATTAGGAATTAACCTTATATAATCTTCCAGTTCAAGGTTTTTCAACAAAGCCAAGCGCAAAATCACCTCTTTAGTCAATAATTACCCAGTTTCCACTTGTCGTGCCGTACCGTATTGAGGGCAGGCGCGCGGAAATAGCTTATAAAAGTAACCATCAAAATGTCTGTCCTTACGCTATTTAAGCTAAAATAGAGACATACAAGCACACGGTCAACTTTCGTCACGAAAGTAATCGTTAAACCTATCACTCAACAATGTGCATTCATTCGAATCACCCTCAGCTACAGCAATTCGTTTTTTGTTTTTGATATTTAAGCCTCTGTAACGACACAAATCAATCGCCGACATATTGCGTAAATTAAATTCAAATTTATTTACGTTGCACCAATGAGAAAAAAAGCGAAATTGCCGTTTAACGCACGTTTAACCAATAGTGTGCAAGTAGACATATTGCATGCTATTTAAGCACGGTAATTTACCATGCAAGTCAGTTGTGGCATTTGCATTCTACCTGCTTCACGCGTGTGCGTTCTGTCGGCTGTCAATACCTACGCTGGTGATTTGATAGTTTCACCAACAACTAACTACATCCGTGACTCATCTTGTTGCGGTATACCGGAGAGACGAGCCAATTAAGTGCAGAACCTGCAGGACGCCATCCACATCGTGATTACAGCTCAACCACGGGAGCGACAACTCAACCAGAGTCCACCCAAGGCTCTAGGACATCTTCACACTCTGAAGACTTCAAGAGAACGCATTACCAGGCCCTCTTAAGGGCCCACCTATCAGTAACTAATCTCTATTCAGAGCACCTTAACCGAGTTTGTAACGTCGTACGGCATTTACTTGAAGCCGGGCGTTTACAAAATTGGCGACCGCGCCAGGATATTGATTATTGTTCTGATTTTTTTGGTATAAATAAAATTGACTTCCTTTTTCATCTATTTGGGATAAAAATCGATTAACATTTGCGTTTTTCTCTACCGTGATCGTGGTTTTCTGGAATTCTGTTGGGTATATATATTCGTGGATTTGTGATTTTTTTTGGGGGGTATAATAATAATAAACGGAGCCTCTGTTCGTCTTTCCTACGTACAAAACGGCACCGTACGTACTGTTCTGCGCTCATTCAACTGTGGAAAATAATAATACATTGGCATCAAAGGCCGACGGGGCCTCTGTTCATCTTTTCTAAGTACAAAACGTGCTTTTGTTCTGCGCTCATTCAACTGTGGAAGCTGTTTGTGGGTAAGCGTTTCGTTAAAGTATATTTTCATATTGCTTATAAATTTATGCTTTTAAGATCCCGTAAGATTGTTAAAATGTCAGGTCCAATTTTAGATATTGATGTTCCTGTTTGGGATGGAGATAGTGAGCTATTCTTTATGCGCGTAGACTCCGCTTTCTCCCCGTTTCCTGATTATGACAGTCATCAAAAACTGTCGAAGGTTTTTGCTAAACTACCTTCTGAATTGCAGCGACGGATTTATCCTAAGCTTGAGGCCATTAGGAAGCTACCTAATCCCATTTTGGGCCTACAAAACGAGGTAGAATCCTTGCTTGGACCCACGGAAACTGAGCAGATAATAAACAAATATGCGCAGTTAGACATGCCAAATCTTGGCCCCATAGAAATACTGAGGGAATTACGGAAACGTTGGTATAAAACCAACATTTCTGACCATGAGGCTTAGGTTGTTTTTATTAGCAATCTTCCCCAAACATTAAAACTCTTTGCCAGACAGCTCCCCAACACTCTCTCTATAGATGACTTATCTGAGAGATGTGAGTTAGAATATAGGGTTTTGGAACCCAAAGTGAATCCATCATCCTTTTCTTCACCCCCGCAAGATGATAGAATCTCCTCTTTAGAGAGAACAGTGGCGAACATGGCCAAAGTTCTAGAAGGATTGGCCATTACCAAATCCGAGATAAATCAAGTGAATTCTCGACCAAAATTCGTTTCCAAGTCAAATTATAATGGTAGGCAGCGATCGAGATCTCCGCAATCCTTTAATAAATATGCTCCAAAGAACTGGTGTTATAACCACCAGAAGTTTTTTATGCTTGCCAAGTTTGTCTTTGTCGTTCCGAAGAATTTCCGAATGAGTGTCAATTTACACAGCTGACGGAGAGGACAACAGACCGCAGGCACAAGGGTGCATCAGTATCGGGAAACGTCTGGCGCAGGAAGTAGAAGACCGTACTTTCTGCACATCAACGGCATCAACGGCGCTACAGGGAAGAAGCCAACTACAATCCGACATCCCTGTCGACTCTTTTCGTCCACGCCGAATTTTTCACATAGAGAACCAAACAGACAATGCCGGTCGCAATCACCAGCCTACTTGTTTGCATGACCCGGCCAAACAGCCAAACGAACTTCTGCACCTTCTTGATTTCAAAACTGGCGAAGAGTACATCGTAGACACAGGTGCGGCAGTCTCAGTTCTCAAAGGTGATTCAATGGCCGAGATGTCGCTAGGCGTTCTTCTCGCAACAGCTACAGGCGAGCCCATACCAACTTATGGCTGCCAATACCGCACACTCAACATAGGTCTACGACGTGAATTTTCCCACAACTTCATCATTGCCAAGGTCTCACATAATATAATAGGCCTTGATTTCCTTCTAAAATTTCGGCTCATTGTTGATCTTGCCAATCAAAAGATCATCGACCCCTCCACCGGACTTGAACAAAGCTTTTGGACACTTGCCTCCGAGCGTTTGGAGTTACAGGTCATTCAGCCAACCCCAGTGCATCATTCAGCAGAGATATCAGCAGCTCTTCGAAAATACAAATCGCTTTTCGATCTTAACAAGTCAGAGTTACGAGTCTCCAACACGATGCATCATATCGTCACAGAAGGACAACCTATTGCACTCAAGAAGCGACCACTGGCTCCTGCTAAGCTGAAAGCTGCCCAAGAAGAATTCTCAAGGCTTTTGGAAGAGGGAATCATCAGACCATCGAAAAGTTCATGGGCGTCACCACTGCACTTAGTCTCAAAATCAAACGGATCGTACAGAGTCTGTGGAGACTACCGTAAGCTAAATTCAGTGACAAAATCTGATGCATATCCTATTCCAAATATCAACACTTTACTTGAAAACTCAACGGCAGCAATTTCTTCTCAGTGATTGACCTCAGACAAGCGTACCATCACATACCGGTAGCACCAGAGGATATCGAGAAAACTGCAGTCATCACTCCATTTGGCCTTTTTGAATATCTTTACATGCCTTTTGGACTTAAGTGTGCTACTCAGACATTTCAAAGATTCATAGACAACATACTTCGCGACGACTCTGCTTATTGTATGTCATATCTCGATGACATTATGGTATTCAGTCCAGATCTAGAATCTCATGCGAAACATCTACGAAATGTCCTCTCACGCTTATCCAACCACGGACTCAAGATCAACTGTGACAAGACGCAGATTGTAACTTCATCCGTCGACTTCTTAGGGCATCGTATCACGGCCCAAGGTATTCAACCGTTGCCGTCAAAGACCAATTCAATCAAGAATATCAAGTCACCAAGGACTTTGAGCGATTTGCAGAAAATCCTGGGAGTACTAAACTATTATCGCAAGTTCCTTCCAGGCCTTTCAAAACAACTTTATCCTTTGTGCAGGCACCTGCGGAACCGAAAAGGACTTAGCAAGAATTCCATCATTGCTTGGTCATCCAAAGACGAGGAATTACTTCGACTTGCCATCAACTCGTTAGCAAATGCCACAATGCTAACGCATCCAGATTTCGAAAAGCCATTTCTACTTACGACAGATGCTTCTGAATTCGCTATTGGAGCCACTTTGGAACAAGAGATCGACGGAGTTCGGAAGCCTATCAGTTTCTACTCGCGTACTCTCCAACCAGTAGAAACGAGGTACGACACTTTCGGCCGAGAACTTCTCGCCATTCACGACGCAATGCGCCATTTTATCAGCATCATTTGCAGTAGCAGATTTGTTGTTTTCACAGATCATGCACCACTAGTAAGCGCATTTCGAAACGCAACTTCATCTATCGCCAAGTACCCTGCCAGAGTCGAAATACAGCTTTCTCTTCTAAGCGAATGGCAATTTGACGTCTTTCACGTCAAGAGCAAACAGAACTTCATTGCAGATGCCCTGTCCAGGCCAGACGTCTCTCTACAACCACCTTCGCCGTCACCATTCACTGTCAACTCCGTGGCACTCAGTGAACCTGCACTAACGCCAACTCTCCTGCGAACTGAACAACGCGGTGACATTCACATTCAAAGATCAATAGCCCGTCACCCAACCAAGTTCATATGCCGTCTGTGGGAAGGCTTACCAATTGTTTACTTCACGGGTACGCAGCCCAACAAGCCAGTTCTGCCGACCAGCCTTCAGAGAAAGGTTTTCGATTCAATTCACTCAATTTCTCACCCAGGAAGCCAAACGACTGTCCGACTTCTTACAGATCGTTTCTGGGGTCACAGACTTAGGCAGAATGTTAAACGATGGGTCTCAGAGTGTGCAATTTGTCAGAAGAACAAGATCACACGACACACTCGTTCTAAGTTGCAACATTTTCGGTCTACTTCTCGCCTAGCCATCGTCCATATCGACATAGTTCATCTGACAAAGGTTCAAGGTTTCAGCTACCTTCTAACTATGATCGATAGATTCCCTCGTTGGCCTGCGGCGTTACCTCTTGGCACCATTTCTGCAGACGAAGTAACTAACGGTTTTATCTCTGCATGGATATCCAATTACGGTGTTCCCAATGAGGTCATCATGGACAGAGGCACTTGCTTCTCATCTGATCGTTTCAAAACCACCTTGCGGTACATGGGATGCATCTTACGCCAGATGACTGCCTACCATCCCCAAGCTAATGGCATGGTAGAGAGAATTCATAGGGAACTCAAAGCAGCTTTAGCATCCTCGTCCATTAATGGCAACTGGGTCGATGCACTACCTTTAGTTCTTCTTGCCATGCGTTCCCGTACTCGTGAATCCATTAAAACGTCTGCGTCACAACTCTTCGTATGGCATGGATCTACGCCCGCCTAGTCAGCTCCCACGTCTACTACCGGCACAAGATGACCCACAAAACGAAGCTTCCCGCCTTCGACTTCATTTCGGTAACATGTCCGAACAGCAGCCGAGACACACGCCTCGTCCAGTCTTCGTTCACCCACAGCTCCACAGCTGCAAGAGAGTACTTGTTCGCAACAATAATGCTGTTGCACCACTACAACCCAAGTATCGCGGTCCTTACCCGATTTTACTCAGACAGCCAAAATACTTCATCATTATGCAAGGCGCTACACCGACATCAGTAAGCATAGACAGGTTGAAACCGTTTATCGAACCACCTGATCTTGAGAGCGTTCAACCTTCTACACACGTCTCAGGCTCCGTCTGTTCACAATCTCAAATAACTGCTTTGTATAACGCGTAATTAATTTTTTTTAAACATTAACATTAACTATCAAAATTTTTTTAACCTTTCGTTATTTTTCGTATTTGTCTCACGTGGCATAACCAGCTGTTCTTAGCTAACAATTGTGTAGCATTTTTGAACAGTTCTTTGGTATTATGCCATCTCTGGGGCAATGTTCGTGTACATTTTTTATGCAGTTACCTTTGATTTTAATGTATATATATTTTACATTATAATGTATTTCTCACACATGACATTACACTGCCTATTTTGGTATGACCAGCTACTTAGAGCTAACGCTTTCGTGTAGCAACACTAAGTAGTGATCAGCTTCATATCATGGTACAGGCCAATTTCAATGCATATCTCAACTTTATCAATTGCACAAAGACCACTCTACAAATGTCATGACCACAACGTCGAGCACTCTAGCTCCTTTGGTCGTATACAAACACATTGACAACGATCCAACCTGCTTAGGTTTTAACTTAAACCTGGAAAATTCAGAGGCGATTTACCTCGAAATCTTCACGCTGCGGCTCCAAAAACTTACACTGCTCTATTTTGCCTCATGTGCTATGACCGTCCACTAGAGCTAACAATTTGTGTAGCAATTCCTAGTGGTTACCTGGCATCATATCATTGCTGAAGCAACCAACAAGCATATTTAAGCCCAGAACTTATGGTTCATCATATTTTTGCTTAACTTGGTTCGAAATCTGTCATGCATTTCTTGTCTAGCCTCGCAGAGAGGAATATTTTTTTCTTTTTTTTCAGAGAGGAAAGTGTTGTAACGACACAAATCAATTGCCGACATATTGCGTAAATTAAATTCAAATTTATTTACGTTGCACCAATGAGAAAAAGCGAAATTGCCGTTTAACCACGTTTAACCAATAGTGTGCAAGTAGACATATTGCATGCTATTTAAGCACGGTAATTTACCATGCAAGTCAGTTGTGGCATTTTCATTCTACCTGCTTCACGCGTGTGCGTTCTGTCGGCTGTCAATACCTACGCTGGTGATTTGATAGTTTCACCAACAACTAGCCGGAGAGACGAGCCAATTAAGTGCAGAACCTGCAGGACGCCATCCACATCGTGATTACAGCTCAACCACGGAAGCGACAACTCAACCAGAGTCCACCCAAGGCTCTAGGACATCTTCAAACTCTGAAGACTTCAAGAAAACGCATTACCAGGCCCTCTTAAGGGCCCCCATATCAGTAACTAATCTCTATTCAGAGCATCTTAACCGAGTTTGTAATGTCGTATACCGCCCAGTGCTTACATCCACCAGCTCTCATGTTCAACAGTCGCTCTAAAACAAACGAATTGCTGTAGGGGCTGGTGGGGTGATTCAGATTCGTGATATATATATATATATATATATATATATATATATATATATATATATATATATATATATATATATAAGCGTGAATAGATATTTTGAAGTCTATGCATTCAAATACTACTTTAGTAGAAAATTTCTTATTACCTTGTTTTGGTATATTCCGCAGTACCTTCAGATATCTATGTCAGATCTTCAATATTTGTGACTTTTTAAGTGATTTAATAAGCGGCCTTCCTACATAGTTTAACCCTAAACTCTTGTTATCTTACTATTTGTGTTAATTAAATTTCCTTATAGAGTGCAACATATATTAATGAACTTTTATGTTAAATGTCGACTTTCCTCTCAATATTTGAATCACGATTTAGTCAATTTTCTGCTTTAAAAAATTTTAAAAATTGTTGAAAGCTAACGAATTTTCAATGCGATTCCTGATTTTATATGCAACCAATAAAGCTCATGTGACAGCTTTGGATGAATTGGCAAAAGAACGTATTGGTATTATTCTTACGTCATGCATAGGGCTTGTTTTGTCGTCATGGGTCGTGATGAGTATTTTTCTGATAGGAATGGCTAATTTTCTGTTCTGCAATTTGAATTCGATGCCAAAGGTGATGCAATGGAAAAATGTAGAGGGGTTTTTTGACGGAATTATTCTATTTGCTGCAAGAGAAAATGACCATACATGCCAATCACAAGCAACTGAGATCGATTGGAAATCAGATATCCAGATTTCATGCTTTGCACAAGACACAACTGTGGTAGTCCTTAATGATCATTCGTTTCAATGATTTATACGACAACACATCTATTAGCCAAATTATTTAGTAATATATAGAAGATGGTGAGAACTCATATATTGGAATACAGTTTGATAGATTAATTTGAATTTTTTAGCAAGGTACGTATATTGAACGCTAAAAATTATATGGAACATTCTTGTGATTTTTCATCATTATTTAGTAATTTATCATTAGAGGAATTTATCGAGTTCGTATGAATGTATGTCCGGTAGATGTTCTGTAGCTTTAAATTCTGGAAAGATTAATTTATCTGCGAAATTTAGATATTCAATTCATTTTCAATAGTCCCCTGTACCGACAAATATATCGTTTTAATGTGCAAATGAGATTAAACTTTCAATTCATGCTGACTTTGGTTAATACTTCTCGTCATATTCGAACACGTATTTAACCACATATGGATATATATATATATATATATATATATATATATATATATATATAGATATATATATATATTGATACTGTTTTATTTCTTTCACTATGTTTTACAGCTCATGTGGAACATTTATTAATAAATCTTATTTCATCACCAGTATCTACAGGCATTTATTAATAAATGTTATTCCATGGAGTACGTTGTTTTGTTCTTATATTTTAAAAATGGTGAAATTAGAAACTATCAATTTATTGAAATACCGTGGTCACCCTATTCCACGTACAACACTCAATGCATATATATCCTATTCGTGTAGATATGGTGAATGTGTGGAACGTGTGATGTATTATAAAAATTGTCTATGTGAGGAAGCAATCCCAACTTACGTGATTAAGCGTTGGAAAAGTACCAATCAGCATCAATCAGAGAATATTCATCAGCGCATTCTTGAAAATGTCATCGAAGAAGAAGAAGCAAAAGCGGATAGCTACAAGCTTAAATGTCTATCTATAGAGTCGAAACTGCAGATGTTAGAAGATGAAATTCGAATTAACAACATTGAATTAGAGCTAAATTTGCTTCGCGAAGCGTTGAGAAATAATGGCTATCCGGACTGGTTCATCGAATACAACTTGAGGCAACGCAACAAAATCTAGGCCAATTTGGAGGAAAACAAAACTCCCCAGAGATTAACGCTTAGTTTTCCCTTTGGAGATGATCTTCTAGCTGTAATCTTCAAACGAAATGTAATTCGAGCGACTAAAGCACAGTTTCCATCAATACAGGTGAGAGTGGTGTTAAACACAACAAAACTGGTGCGCACGAATGAAAAAGATAGCCTCTCTGTGACGTCAACGCATTTGTCTGTATACAGATTTCAATGTACCTGCCATGCTCAGTACATCGGCAGATTTTTTTAAGCAAAATTAATTCTGAATTTTTACTACCGTATATCAGTTTTTAAGATTCAGCGAAAGCACAATTGTTACAAGTATAGCTTGATTTAAAAATTAATATTTAAACATAAAATTTACACTTCTTTAAATCAAGTTTGCGAGCTTTATATGAATACCGATCACATTTTATTTCAACAGTTGCACATCAATACTAAAATACTGTCAGTCACACGTACTGACGCGATTCGACCTTCCATGACCATCATCAGAGCACGACCGCAAACTGACGAGCGATGATCAAGAAAAATTATACGCGATACTCAACGAATGACAGCAGTCTTGCTATGTTGTGCGACAGGCTGATCACATTGAAATTGGTGTTTAAATCAAGCTTGCAAAGTGCATTTAATTAATTGCTATCACCTCCCACGCAATCAAAAATTTTTTTAAGTGTTTCATTTTGCTCAGAAATATTACTATGATCTTCTTTCAGCGTTGAAATTTTTGTCTCCCTTCTATTAACTTTAACATGTCTATTAATTTATTTATTGTTAACTTTTCAATATATTATTCTGGCAAGTATTTACAACTGATGTGTGGGTATTAATTGCCTCTCTAATCAACGGGGTCAACCATAATTAAGGTATATCAGACGGTGATAATAACACAATTAGTTAGGCTTGTGGAAAGGGGAAATAAATTTCAATCACTCCAGTTTCATTTAGATGAACTTTAACGTGAATGTAATCACGTTTATCTGAACACTTCGTAATTTATACAAACAAAAAAGTTATGAATATCTATAAAGCTAAGCTTATAAAAATTGTACCGGGTCATTGTAAGTTCTCTTATATGAACTTCTGTGCGCAGACAATTACATTTAACACAGCTACTCATTTTTTTAAATACGAATATACATATGCATAAATGACGCACGTTTATTTAATTCAACGTCAGTAAAAGTAATGAAATTCACCAATTAATATAAATTAAATAATTTAAACGAAATTCTTACACGTTTCATTTTATGTCTAAAACTCCTGTGATAAGCGGACCCGTGAAAAAGGCATTAAAATAGTAAATACTGAAATATTGAAAGGAAAGATATTGATGGGAATATAACAGCAGTGTCTTTAATTAAGGTTGTCATATTGATATGAGAACCTTACCTATTATATACATACATTTGTCAGTATAAACTATGTATTATATAGTGTAGAAAAGGCAATTCATCCAGTAGACTGGTTTCGTCCTTTTTGGCAACTCATCACATACGGTCCGGAATTTGCCGCGTACAAGGCTCAAACATAGGCAGAATTTGACGTATAAAGCCCGAGGTACTTTTTTAGAAGTTCTTACCTAATTATTGTGGTTTGCAAATGCATAATGAATTGCGTATGAATAAAATTGTAAACTGGTATTATAAATTGCATGTCTGGTCACATATACCATATAATTTGGTTTGTGTAGCCAATAACATCGCAAATATTTCATTTATCAGCATTTTCGGATAGTAGGTTAATTGCCAATTTTGCATTCCAACGTATTTCAATAATCCTTGACTAACTGTCTTAATGCTGATACCGTAAGTTTTATTTTCCATATTTAGCATTAGCGTGTATGCTTAAATTCCAACATATTTTACTTGTACAAAAACATTTGTATTTTTTATAACATAAATATATCAATCAGCAAAATAAATAAATAAAATTTTGAATTTATTATAAAGACAAATATTAAGAACAGAGAATAAGAAAGAATAGTAAAACAAAAATGGGAGTGGACACGGGCAAATGATTTATCAATTACAAAAAGTTTGGTCAAAACATGATATTATGATTTTTTAAACTTTAAACATAATTTCTATTATCGCGTATTGATTGAATAAAAAACAATTAGATCGATATTCAATTTAGGAATTAGGTTGAATAAACTCATGTAGAGGCTCCAAACCTATTAGTAAATGAGAACCCTATAGATGCCAAGTCGTATTCAGTCTTAATATATCCATTTGAGTCTGATAAGCTAGTATTCTCGTTCACATCTATTAAGTTCATGCCTGCTATATCTTGAGCTAATTTGCTTGTGTCCTCAAACATAAGATTAGCTTCCATGTTGATCGAACTTAAATATATATTTGATAACTTAGTGTTAGGCAACGGACTGTGTACTTCTAACGTAGCGGTACACCCGATAAAATAATCTGGAAAGAAATAATACGCGAAATACAGAATTATTAAATTACCTGTTCCAGAACGTCCCCAATATGTACGATTCAAATGATAAAATTATAGCAGGTGTATATTGTGAAAATCGAGTATCTTTAACCGAAAAATAGAGAAAAGTAACAAATGCAGCTTGCTAAGGTACAGATTACCAAAACTGAAATTACGCACGATTAAAAAGTATATATACTGTCAAGTTTTTAAACAACGAACGGTCTAGAAAATATACGAATAATTATATTTTAATTAATATTCGTTTCAATCAGACACGGTGGTGTAAATTATTAAAGACTAAAGGCGTATAAATTTGTTAAAGTACGTATTAGTTGGATATATTACGAATACAATACAAATTTAATTGAACAGATATTTGCTAATAGAATGACTTACGCCCTAGCAATTACTTTACAAATCGTCTACCGAGTTTTAAAACTAAATACCATAAATTAAAATATAATAATGTAATGCAAATTCGAAATTTAAATAGTTTATTTAATAAATAAGGTTAGGTCGTCTGAATAAAAGAGTAAATCTATTGTGAAGTATACGAGCTTTCAAAATTTCTTCCATTAAAAGTTTCCATTTTTTATTTGAGAGCACAATAATAAAACAATGATTTTAAATTCATTAATGATCTTCTGTTCCCATACCCAATACAAGCACTGAAATCATTTCGTTTTTTAGTTATCCATTTTATCTAAATGGTGTGAGATTATATATGCTTTTTATTATGTTTAGGGTATATTTTGGATATACAGTTACGCTTTTTTCAAATGAATTATGTCAAATTAATACAGCACTATTTTGAACACATCAATTAATCACCAAAAAATCTAAGAACATGAAATTACCAGTTTTTAAAATGTTTTACATCGAATTTATTTTACCTTCCTATTATTATACTTTTATCAACGAAATGGCTTTTGCGTGTCAGTATAGTCAAACGACGTAGAAAAAATGGATAAACTATGCTTCGTACTGCTTTATCACTTACCACTTCACGGAAAGCTAGCATATTAAATGTCCCTTTGGTTGGTTACTTGCCTAGTTTGGTGATGGTATAAGCAATTATTAAAATCAAAATTTATTAGAATTATTGAAGCTGGCATTCCTATGAATTAGGGTATGCGCTATAAAACTAGTTTAAGGTACCAAAACAGAGTTTTATCTATTACCCTATATTTCCATTACGGATAGTCCTCGGTGAGTCAATTACCTGTGCTGTTATGAAAATGAATATGGAAGAGAGAATCGTGCAAGTAAATTATACTGACGATAAGTTTACCAAATGGCACGTGTACCATCAACATATGCCAGAGATTTGTGTTTAATACAGTTTGACACACTTGTTAAATTTAACTAGGGAAACATAGGAAATGGTGATGATAGTGATGAGAACAATACTACTATTACTACTAATACTACTACTAACACTACTACTACTACTACTAATACTAATACTAATACG
>JAQBSW010013788.1:0-13090 GCA_029291075.1 Eudiplozoon nipponicum | reverse complement strand
CATTATGTGCCTGCATGGTGGGATTGCACACATCAGATTCGCCCATGGAACGGTCATTCGACGCATCTGTTAATTCAGTCATACCGTCAATCCAGATAAACTGGGGAATACAACGATCCAACGTAACACAATCCTCAATGCCATTTATTTCTATGATGACATTCTTGTCAGTCATCCTCTTGACCTTGTATGGTCCTTTGTAAAATGGTGTCAGGCAGTTCTTCCTATTCTCATTAGTTATATACACATGCGAAGCCGATTTTAAATCAGAGGACACATAGCATTTGGTTTTAGCTTTTCTAGTCTTGGTCGGGGCCAAACGACACATCTTGTCTCTAAGTGCTCCTACAAACCAATCTACATAACTAGAAGCCCAATCAAGACTACTTGGAGTTTCTATTAGAAGATCTCCAGGCAACCTTAATGGTTCTCCATAAACCAATTCTGCTATGAAAGTTCCTAATTTTTCCCTATATCTGTTGCGCATGGCGAGTAGTACTATAGGAAGATCGTGTATCCAGCTTGTTCCACTAGTAAACCTTAATGCAGCTTTCAGTTCACGATGTAGCCTTTCTACCATCCCATTCGCTCGTGGGTTATACGCGCTAATATGTATTATAGTAGTTCCCATGATGTTGAGGGATCTTATGAAAAGCTCTGACATAAATTGACTACCACGATCACTAGTGACCTTTTCCGGAACACCATAACGCGATATCCATTTATGTTGAAACGCGAACAAGACTTCTTGCGCTGTCATGTCTTTTGAAATCGCCACTTCAAATTGACGACTAAATCTATCTACCATAGTCAGCAAATATTTGTTTCCATTTACTTCAGGCATCTCGACAATGTCTGTGTGTACGTGTCTGAACCGTTCGATTGGTATTCTGATGTTCTTTAACTCGGTTCTGGTATGTCTCCACACCTTACACGTTGGACACTTGGCACAGGCTCTTACCCATAACCGTATGTCTTTAGACATGTGCGGCCATACGTATCTATCGTTAATCAATCGCATAGTGGCTTTAATGGATGGATGACCAATGTCATGTAACACTTGGATGATCTTGGCCCGTAACTCCAATGGCACATATGGTCTTGGTTGACTTCTAGATGTTTCGCATAATAACCACTTGCCACTTATGAGCTTACGAACATATCCTGGTCTTTTGAACAATACTAACGTAAAGGGATCCGATCATTGCGCTTCCTCGATTTGACTTACGAAATCGTGCATTGATTCATCTAAATTTTTCAAAGGACCTTTAAATATCATCTCGACATCAGCCTCATTCGGTCGGCTAAGTGCATCGGCCACCACATTCTCATTACCAGCAATATGAGACACAGTGAAATCGAACTCTGCTAACCGTGTTATTTGGGAATTTACTCTACGAGAGTAATTAAGCCTAGCTATTTTACCAAGTTTGTTGATCAATGACTTATGATCGGTCAATAACTTAAACTTGTGACCATCTAAGTAATGCTCGAAGTGTATCACTGGGCATAAACTGCTAGAAGCTCTTTGCCAAACGTATCATAAAGTTTTTCTCGATCATTAAGCTTTCGGCTGTAACACTCAATCGGTCTTACTAAGTCCTGATCTCTTTGCTGTAGCACTGCCCCTAATGCAACATCTGAGGCATCTGTGATTAGTTCGAAAGATTTTTCCCAATCTGCATGTGCTAATGTGGTTACGTCACTTAACATTTCCTTGGCCTTTTGGAAATTTTCTTGGTCTTCTTGACTCAATTTTATAGGCCAAGACTTCTTGATCGTGCTCTTTTCACGAGTGAGATGGAATGAATAGACGATAATAGTTGATTATGCCCAAGAAACTTCGCAACTGGTGTACGGTTCGGGGTTCCGTCACGTCCTTTATGGCTTGGACCTAATCATCAAAGGTTTACTTCCGTCTTTGGAAAGTATATGACCAAGGTATTTAACTGAAGAGCAAATTATATTACTCTTATTAAGTTTGACCACTAATACATATTGTTCCAGCCTGGTCAAAACCGTTTCCAAATGGTTCAATGTTCATTTAGGGAGCGACTGAAAATTATTATGTCGTCTATATATACCCTCGCAAATGGACAATTCTGAAGGATTTCTTTAGCCAAACGCTGGGATGTCTGACTGTCATTTTTCAAACCAAAAGGCATCCGAAAAAATTCATGCAATCCCCCTCCTGGAAATCTGACTGCGGTGAGTGGTATCGAACGTTCTTCCATTGGTACCTGATAGTACGCTTTCTGGAGATCTAAAGTTGAATAAACCTCATATCCCATTATATCTCGGAGCAAGGTACTCTGGTTAGGGAGAGGATAAGAATCACCCTTCGTCACTGAGTTTAATAGACGATAATTCCCACAAACCCTCCATTGACCCGGTTCAGGTTTGGGAACTACCACTATTGGGGAAGCAAAATTGGAATTTGACCTTCTACAAAACCCCTCTTTGCGCAATTGGTGAAATTCTGTCACAGCTACTTGTTGCTTGTGTTGTGCCAATGGTTGAGCCTTTGGTGAACAAGGCAACGGAGCCACCAATTCTATTTGGTGTTCTACTCCTGTCTTCAGACCTATCCTTTTGGCACTGAAAGGCTGAAACACTGCTAGGTGCTTCTCGATTATATCGGCAAAGTCATGTGCGACTGTTGGACGAGGTAAGAGGACTGTTCTAACTGCCGATGTGTTAGACTCAGTAGGTGTTGATATCCCTACGCCTTCTGCGATAGTCCTAGCCTTGGGGTCTAATGTCAGCTTGAAATGTGTCAAGAAATCCATGCCAATTATATGGTCCTTGACATCGGCTACTAGAAAATTCCATTGGAAGGAAGATTTCTGGCCTAATGCTACCGACATTTCTTTCATCCCTTTGACTCCTATCGGACTACCGTTAGCGGCCCATAGTTGATAATCAAATGTGGGGCAATCTGCTTCCACCACGTCTGACCTAACTATGCTTGCCTCAGCACCCGTATCAATGAGAAATTCTAATCCAGATAATTCATTCTTAATGATGAACTTGTTGCTGGACAATCTGGCAATGTTTTATAGATCTCCGCTTAGTGAGAATCGGACTCTCTTGCTTTCTATCTCGGTGCTATTTGTTGTAGTCGCATTTTTAGCTTTGAGTATGTCCATTAAAGGCATATTTGGGAGCCTTTGCAATGGAACCCCCTACGGCTCCTACTAGCGGGGGTTTTGTCCTTTTCCTGGTGATGGATTTCTCTCAACCGGTTTAGTGCTTCTTTTCCATCCGTGTCCACCTAATCGCGGGTAAATACAATTCTCAACTTGGCACTTCGCACTGCGTCCGTATTCGCAATGTGCCTTACACCATCAGCGTGGCCCTTTGAAGCGTTGACGCGAGTGACTCCCTCGTCGTCTATTATACTTATCCTGACTCTGAAGTTGTGCAATATCACTACGCAGCTAGCAACTTCTCTACATAAGAAACGCAAGGTTTCATGTATAGTCAGATGGTTTTCGGTATCTGCCCTGACTCGCTGCATCGTTACAGAATCTGCTATTACAGCATGTACTTGTGGTTCTTGCTGCTTATACACGCCGTCTAACCCTCTGAGTTTTGTTGGCCAATCTATGCTCATTGTGTCAAATACTTCCAATGTTGTTCTAAGCCTAATTGGTAGCTCAGCTGTAAAAATGGAGTTGACTAAATCTCTAGATATATTCCACCTGAAAGCTTTTGTGCAAAGGCGTTCATAAAATTCGGACGGTAGTTGATGCCCCATTGTTTCTAAGCGTAATAATTTGCACATTTGCGCTGATCTTCCAGGCTGAGATCTCTGTTGAATTTCAGCCATTAATAACTCAAATGCATTTTACGGCTTTTCTTCCACAGTTCTGTCTCTGAAATTTTCCAAAGCATTTCGGAAATTTTCAGGCAATGCCATCCATGCTGCAACAAATTTCTCCATAGGGTTTACGATATTATAAGCACTGAATATCATTTGGGCATCTCCTACCCAACTTGAATGTTTTTCTGATTTATACTGTGGTAGACTTAAAATTCTTGGACTGGCGCGGTCGCCAAATTTTGTTGAGGCCCCTAACCTATTCGAGTCTGTATGCTCCATAGATGCCAGTTCGCTGGAAGTCCTAAAATTCACAGTAGAGTCTGATAGGCTTATATTATTGCTTGCGTCACTTAAGTTCAAGTCCGCTATGTCCTGCACTAACCTACTTGTGTCCTCAAATTTAATATCGGTATCCATGAATATGTGAGATAACAATTAAATCGATACTTACTGTTAGGCAATCGGAAAGTGAAAGTTGGAAAGCTGTTCCTTTCAGCAATAATCTGTTATGGTATGAACGTGACCCAACAATAAAATCAAATATACCTGTTCCAAGGCTCCTCTTCAATGTTATTTTATATCAGAACAAAAGGCAATTGATGGAGAAATATATTTGATAATGATGTAATCGTTTACTATGGAAAAATGTTAAAATGCAGCAGACCAAAATTACAATACCAGTCACAGAGCGAGATACTCAAAAACTGAAAATAGCGCACAATTTAAAATCAAGTATTTAAACAAAGAATGTTCTGGAAAATAAAAAGAAAAAATTCTTTTTAAATAAAATTCGTTACAATGAGCTATGGTGGTTTAAATTTATCAGTCAATGTTATTTTACATAAGGCGGAGGATTTAACATCCTCTACAGTCCACGGTGTGGATTGGCGATTACAATTTATCACAAAATTAATAAATATAAGTCGGCAGGTTCGTTTCATGGGCCACTCAGTTTCATCAGATGGACGTTTTCCATTATACTCGAAAGTATTGCCATCTAGAAAACAATTTCGCAGGTTTATTGGCATGATGAATTTCTATAGACTATACCGCGCGGGGATGTCGATAATTCAATTACTCTTGTCAAAGCAAAATAATGCTAAAATAACATGGCAATGGACGAAGAAGGTCCAGCAGATTTTGTTCAATAAAATAAGGTTAAAGCTCCTCAATTTTTAATTCCACGATAGAAAGTAAGCCAAATTTTACAGACACTAAAGATACAGACATTAAAGCAGAATATTAGGCCGTCGCCAGACACACTATACAAGATGTACCATTACGAAAGTGAAACAGAATTATACCATCGCTGAAAATTAACTTTTGTAGTAAAATGTGCTCGGTGCATTGACGGACAATAGGAATCGAATGTTTAATTTCATTATTTATTAAACAAAATAAACTAACAAAAGAAAGTGGTCCTATGTGTGAACCCTGCGGAATTCCAGCATTGATAGTAAAAGGAAGAAATAGCATTCTGTCTAGCTTGACGACGGATTGTCTTTGTGAGAAGTATTAAAATATCAATAAAATGGGCTTTTAAAAATATTTCGCTTGACAAGTTCTTCAACAATTGCATGAATACTTATTGTATCAAAATGAGTTGTCCAGAAATATTACAACGGCGTGGATCTTTTAGGATAAAATACCGTGTATTTGTTTTTAATAGAGTGATAAAGTCTCTCGTACGTAATCTATTTCGAGAGGAACCCTCGTGATAGAGGTCTTTATACTAAATCAATGGTTCAATCAGTTCAAATGTGATGGTTTCCAGAACATCAGTGAATGCAGAAAAGTTAGATATTGTACTTAAATTTTTGAGCTCACAAGGAGTTTTGGTTTTTGATCACAATTGAGAATGTATATGATGGACTTAAACCTGGATATCATGGGGCATTAGCATATTGTTTTAATTATTAACCAATAGCTCTTGAGAGATTACTGAATTTATGAGCATATTAATATAGGTGCTAGATAGGTCCAATTGGTGCCTAAATATTATGGGTCGCAAAGCTTTCCCTATTATAACTTAATAGTTATTTTCGAACTACAGAAATTTAGGTTAGTGTACTGGGGTTAACACCAGTGAATAGGTGAGTTGTTCGAGCAGTTAGATACGAGTTTACCAAAGTGGAAAACTCTTAGTTAGAAATTTGCGTAAACTTGCTATTTACATAAATATCTCTTCCTTTATTATTGATTTCCTTCCATATCAGAGAAAATACTTGGCAAGTGTTCATTTACTTGCAAACATTTTCCTCTATTTTGGATTGATGTCTCAACTATTATTCGTTAATTTTGTAGTCTTGTGGTTTCTTGTTTCTTATATGGATATTGGCTGCATGCACCGGTATTTGGAACAGTTTATTTTTACGTTTTCGCAATGATAGCGCATGCTTTATGAATAATACTTAAGTGTCTTTGTTGATTCTATGTATGCCCGCTTTGTGTTCTGGAGATTATTTTTCGTTCATATTATACATATTATTGATTTTTTTAAATTGTAGCCTGTTTGTGCATTAGGTTCTGTAAATTAATCTCCAGTTTCGGCTAAATTTATTATTGTTGGGATAAAATGTTGGTCGTGAAGACACTGTGTCATCTAATTATATTGTGTAAAATCTCTTTCAATGACCACGTCAGTGAACAAGAGGTCAAACTGCCTTTTTTTCATAGTTCCTAAAAAAACCTATTTAATGAGTCCAGATTGACTTAAAGCCATCGAATGACCGTTAGTAAACTACATGATGTTAAACAATCCCAAAAAAATAATATAGGCGAAAAATTTATAGTACATTATGTTCTCTAATGTACGGGAAAATTTCATATCACTTAGCAAGTCGTTCAAGGTGTGAGACATTTACATACAAACGATAAGTCAAACCAATATATTGATTTTTTAATGAAGAAATTCTCACAATTTTTGTTGGAAGTATGTATATAATATAAAATTAAAGTTTTACGTAGATACATTGCTCTGTCACCTACTTTTCTTTTTATCTATATGCTCGAATTTATATATTATTTAAAATTTATAATTCACATACATGTGTGTTGAGATCAAACCCTATCTGCATGACACCAATTATATGCGATCTTAGAGTTGGGTAATTGCACGGAGGTATCTTAATATTGGCAGCAGCACAAGCGAATAGGTTGAGCTCCCGTTGACTTGTAGATCGCTTGGATATCTTACAAATTTTTCTGGGGGATTTTGAAATCTCAGAACTTTCCAGAATTATTGCCGCTTTCTTTTTTATGTTTATTTGGTATATTAGATTAGTTTAAACTAAGCATTGTATTGTGCATAAAAAGCAATTTATCTAGTAGATTGGGTTCGTCCTTATAGTGAATCCATCTCGTAATGTCCAGAATTTACCACCGACAGTGCTCAAACCTGATCACGTCTGCCATGGAATCTTATGCTCTAACAACAAATCCAATTGACGCACTAAAAGGAAATTCATCCAGTACACTAGTTTCGTCCTTATTGTGAACTCATCAGGGTGGCTCGGTGGTTAGAGCCCCAGATTCCGAGGAAGACGTATCCATGTTCGAGCCCACTTCGCAGAAAATTCTGGACAGTGCGAGTGGAAATCTCAATAAGGACGTTACCGGTCTACTGGATAAATTGTTTTTATTCACTATACAATGCTTAGTTTATACTGACAAATATGGCAGACGTTTATATGAAGATTGCAACCCTGATTAAAGTAGAACTTTACTCTTTTCGGTGTGGTTGTCTTGGTGTTTTACTTGAATTAGATTTGTATTTAAATGATGATGATTCAAGAATGTTTATTTTCTTGGCTTCAATGTTTTGGAATATTTTCGTTGTATATAAGTAAATTATGAATGGAAATGTCTTAGGCTTGAATTTTGAAACTAAAATTTTTTGATAGATATGCAACTTGTGCATAGGTGGGTTGGAACTTCTTTAATATAAAATTCCTCTGATATTTTGAATTTTCTTTTTTTGAAATGCGAGCTTTAATAATATTCATTGTACCCTTCCAGTGTGCAAAAACAAAAAAATTATCAGATATAAGAAACGTATATTTCGCATAGTCTTCTCAAATATCTACTAATGAACATATCTTTATAAATAAATTGGAAAGCAAAATAATATAGAAATATGTGAACATAGAGAGAGTGTGAAAAACGGAAACCAATCAATTACGTGCGTCACATCCAATGTTTTAAAACATTTTTATATATTTATCTGAAAAGCAATCAAATGGCAAGGCTTGCCACAACCAGATCCATGACTTACAGGACCACAGAATCAACACAGCATGTCCTCCTTGACACTTGCTGTGTGTTTCCTTTTCATGAGTTAATGATCCTCTATATAAATGCACCTGACCCCATAGAGTTGACTAAGCAGGATGTTTCAATTTCAGTTCGAAGGGCTTGGCTTGTTTTAATGATTGGCTGCGGCATCACCAAGTTGATTGGCACACCTAGAAATCCGATTAATAAACTAATTTGTTACTTGTGTCTGAATGTGCAGCAGCAAAGGGATTGGTGCGACTGACGGATAAAAGAGTTAATGGTGCCACGTGGGTAAAAGCAAGTAAGAGAGCCGGTCGTAGACGGTCAGTGCAGCATGGAACAGGCAAGACCTTTTTGATGGACAATGCATCGCGCTTGTTTTAATTTCATTTCGCACGTGATTGGTGTACGAATTGTGTGTTCTCATTGGTCCAGCGCATTTAATTTAAATTTATTTACAGAATGTAAGAAAAATAATGTGAAACGTTGGATCAATTCCTTTGGTAAAAGGAGATAGAAATCCCTTCTTGTGATTCTTGATTAATTTTGTAGTGCAGAGTGTAAACCCAATTAAGTGATTGTTTAATAATTTGCCGGTAAGCAAACCAAAAATATTTAATAATGTTCTGCTACTCGGTTTTTGCGTATACGGTGATTTTTCAACAATTATATAATGCCAAACAACCACTAGTTTCTATACAAATAGTTAGTTTTTTGTGGTTGGTCATATCGCATGATACAAAATAGAGCAGTGCTGATAAGTTTGCGATGTGGATTGCAAAAGGCGTAGTTAAGTGTCAGTTCGTGTTTCCTGGGCAAACTTGATCACTGTCAATATGAGGAGTTAGATCCAACCGATGGAATGAGTGTATGCTCAACGTTGTGTCCCAGAATATTCGTGATTGAGTATGTGGATTGCGCAATTGATGAAGTTGCAGTATGCATGATAATTTCCAAGACTATGATATGAAATCGGTGACTACCTATTAGTGCTACAGCAAGAGTTAACAGTAAGTAAGTCGTCATAAATAATTAAATAAGAGTGGTCTCTTACGTGAACCATACGCTTCAGCTGTATGGTGTTTAAATATAACAAAATGGAGGAACAATTTTAAAAATAAACAGGTGAATTTTACTCGATCCTTGCCGTAGACATCGCATAATATCGAAGAATTGTTCATAGACGCTACAGAATATTTAACTAAGAACAATAAGTTATAGCACATGAGAAAAATAAGTATGAAGAATAAATCTTGTGGATCCATATGAACTGATCACATTAGGTTAAATAGAGCGCAAATGGTGTACAAAATATTAACATGATACATAGAATAATGAGCAATGAATAGTAATGCAAAGTAAATTATGACTTGGTAGATTTTTTTTGGCATCGGGGACGTGAATCGCATGTAGAAGTATGAATATTGCCAGGATCAGTCGTTTCGATAAAATGTTTCAATGTCTCTATGCTTACCAAAGTAATTGTCGCACCTTGCATGATAATTACATATTACGAATGTATAAATAAAATAAAAATTTGAGCTCCCTTTGCATTTTATCTACTATACAATTAGGCTGTTGGTAGTAGGCAGTGGCCTGGTGTAAAGAGCATCCCATGAACCGCAAGATAGTGCTGAAATTATCAGATGTGAAGCATGTACCTCTATCAGTAAAAACCTCGTTATAAACACCATAATTTACTATCCATGCATAAATAAAATCATTAGTGACTATATCTACAGAAATAATTCAGAGATATAAAGCAGCAGGCAAATGGGTAAATATATCTATCATAATTAGAAATATAGATAAATCTTTGAACTTGAGTCAGATGAACTATTTCGATGTGAACAATAGCTAGGCTAGAAGTTGTTTGGAAATGTTCAAACTTAGAATGAGTGTGTGTTTGATTTTATTCTTTTGACAGATAGCGCACTCATAGAAATACCTATTAGCGTTCTGCCTACGTTAATGACCCCATAAAGGATGTGTTATAAGTTTGATCATCGCTTTACTACCTGGGTCAAAAATAGAGTTAATTGAGTGAAAAATCTTTCTCTGGAGGTTGATGATCAAAATTTGCTTGTGGCGCTGCGTACCGGTGAAGCAAAAATGAGCAAACCATCCCAGAGTCTGCAAACGAACATGGTAGGATGACGAGCTATCTATATTTGAATGTAAATGTTACCACGTTGTTCTGTTTGTAGGAAAGATGGCGTCAATTTGGGCTCGCTGAGAGTCCTAGGGTTGAATGCGAATGGAAAGACGATTGTAGCGAGACGTGAAGCCTTGAAATTTCGCTTGCAATAATGTTTTGTCCGCCTTCTAAGTAAAAATGTCGAATTGCAAATCACGAAGACGTGACAGCTGCCTTTTTAGTCTGAAATGGTAATTTGCTACTGCTGAAGTCGAATTTCAATTTACGTTAACTACAGTAGTATTAACTGTAAGAACAACAAATCTGTTGGTAGTATGTATTAGGTTTTGAGAACCTAGTAACAAATTAGTTCAGTTGTGACCAGAAGGATAAACCAAAGGCAGCATGAACGGAAAGTATAATCTCATGCACATTCGTTTCGTGCTTACTGGCGACTCATCAGTAGGAGCCGGTATTACGCCCTTTAACCACTATATATTTGGTAGAAGAATGTGGAATAATAGGACGGTACAATCTCCTAGACGAATGTGTAAACCTGTAATAGTGAAGCTAACATAATCTAAAGTCAACGACAATGCGACTTCAATGCTAACTCACACTATATAATATATATACCGAGTCTGTAAAGGATACTAACACTATGGCTATTGTGTTAGTAACTGATACCTTTTTTGAAATCGATGAGTACCGGATACTAACACTATGGTTTCCGAGTCGGTACATGATACCAACCTGATGGATATAAATTTATGCTAAAGTTCACCCAAATTGAGAATTACAACAATTTCCGAACACCTGTTACTCCAGTTAAACCATACACTCTGGCCTTCATCGATATCAGTTATCACATTTCGCGGTAAGCATGACATCATTCAATTCAATATATTACAGTTAAATACTGTTTGTTGCGAAGAACTAATATATATGCAAGTATGTATTAGGTTTTGCGAACCTAGTAACAAATTAGTTCAGTTGTGACCAGAAGGATAAACCAAAGGCAGCATGAACGGAAAGTATAATCTCATGCACATTCGTTTCGTGCTTACTGGCGACTCATCAGTAGGAGCCGGTATTACGCCCTTTAACCACTATATATTTGGTAGAAGAATGTGGAATAATAGGACGGTACAATCTCCTAGACGAATGTGTAAACCTGTAATAGTGAAGCTAACATAATCTGAAGTCAACGACAATACGACTTCAATGCTAACTCACACTATATAATATATATACCGAGTCTGTAAAGGATACTAACACTATGGCTATTGTGTTAGTAACTGATACCTTTTTTGAAATCGATGAGTACCGGATACTAACACTATGGTTTCCGAGTCGGTACATGATACCAACCTGATGGATATAAATTTATGCTAAAGTTCACCCAAATTGAGAATTACAACAATTTCCGAACACCTGTTACTCCAGTTAAACCATACACTCTGGCCTTCATCGATATCAGTTATCACATTTCGCGGTAAGCATGACATCATTCAATTCAATATATTACAGTTAAATACTGTTTGTTGCGAAGAACTAATATATATGCAAGTATGTATTAGGTTTTGCGAACCTAGTAACAAATTAGTTCAGTTGTGACCAGAAGGATAAACCAAAGGCAGCATGAACGGAAAGTATAATCTCATGCACATTCGTTTCGTGCTTACTGGCGACTCATCAGTAGGAGCCGGTATTACGCCCTTTAACCACTATATATTTGGTAGAAGAATGTGGAATAATAGGACGGTACAATCTCCTAGACGAATGTGTAAACCTGTAATAGTGAAGCTAACATAATCTAAAGTCAACGACAATGCGACTTCAATGCTAACTCACACTATATAATATATATACCGAGTCTGTAAAGGATACTAACACTATGGCCATTGTGTTAGTAACTGATACCTTTTTTTGAAATCGATGAGTACCCTATATATTATATAGTGTGAGTTAGCATTGAAGTCGTATTGTCGTTGACTTCAGATTATGTTAGCTTCACTATTACAGGTTTACACATTCGTCTAGGAGATTGTACCGTCCTATTATTCCACATTCTTCTACCAAATATATAGTGGTTAAAGGGCGTAATACCGGCTCCTACTGATGAGTCGCCAGTAAGCACGAAACGAATGTGCATGAGATTATACTTTCCGTTCATGCTGCCTTTGGTTTATCCTTCTGGTCACAACTGAACTAATTTGTTACTAGGTTCGCAAAACCTAATACATACTTGCATATATATTAGTTCTTCGCAACAAACAGTATTTAACTGTAATATATTGAATTGAATGATGTCATGCTTACCGCGAAATGTGATAACTGATATCGATGAAGGCCAGAGTGTATGGTTTAACTGGAGTAACAGGTGTTCGGAAATTGTTGTAATTCTCAATTTGGGTGAACTTTAGCATAAATTTATATCCATCAGGTTGGTATCATGTACCGACTCGGAAACCATAGTGTTAGTATCCGGTACCCATCGATTTCAAAAAAGGTATCAGTTACTAACACAATAGCCATAGTGTTAGTATCCTTTACAGACTCGGTATATATATTATATAGTGTGAGTTAGCATTGAAGTCGTATTGTCGTTGACTTCAGATTATGTTAGCTTCACTATTACAGGTTTACACATTCGTCTAGGAGATTGTACCGTCCTATTATTCCACATTCTTCTACCAAATATATAGTGGTTAAAGGGCGTAATACCGGCTCCTACTGATGAGTCGCCAGTAAGCACGAAACGAATGTGCATGAGATTATACTTTCCGTTCATGCTGCCTTTGGTTTATCCTTCTGGTCACAACTGAACTAATTTGTTACTAGGTTCGCAA
>JAQBSW010013787.1:0-13090 GCA_029291075.1 Eudiplozoon nipponicum | reverse complement strand
CAACAAAGTACAATCAGGGTAGTCTGAAATAAATTTAAATAAATTAGTAAAAATAATATCATCCTTTAAATTTTGATGTGAATGCAGATCCAGGAAAAGTAGGGAAATTGAATGATATAATCAAAAAGACAACTAACGCAGATATCATTAAATGCTACCCGGTGAGCAAATGGTCTGATTGTCCAAGACCTATCCAAAAGAATGGATGAATTCCATTTTCTACACTATAAAATGCATAGTTTATACTGAAAAATGCATGTACATAATGGGTCAGACGTTTATATCAAGTTAAATTAATCCAAAAGACCGGTAAACATACAGTTGGAATCTATTAACAAATAAGGGTGAGTACACAAATTTCCTCTAGGTATTCATTAGTAGAGAATAGAAATATCTACAAGGTAAATTAGCTACAGAAAGGAAGTTAAAAGTAATTCGGTACAGAAACCATTAAAATCGGAGGAAGCGAGTACACAAAGACGCCAATAGATACGAATATTAAAAAATGCTCTATATTTGGGAATTCATTGCTTTTGAATATAGTGAAAAGCGCGTAAAAGTGGAGTATGTTTATGAAACTCCCCAAAAATATAAAGAAACTGAATTAGATAAATCAGTATACATCTTTAAAAAATAGTTAAGTCATACTTTGAAAACAAAATATTTTATGGAAAGTTTAGAAGTATTAAGACCATAAATTATTTGATTTATAAATTCCAAACAAGCAACGAATTTGGTTTTATATTATTAACTGAAACATGGCTCTGTAAGTACATTGAAAAACCATGAATTTGGAATGCCTCGATAATAAACATTTGTTTAATGAAAAAGTATTTCATACTGACGAACAAAATGCCATTTTTCATTTTATAACTATTCAAAATGACAATTTTATGTTAACGGCAATATAAATAGACCTCCGTTAGCCAGTTAAAACGATGATATACTTTCTACCAATTAATTTCAATCTATTTTGGGCTGTCATGACTATAATGTAGTTGTAGGTGATTTTGATAATATGCATGACTGCGAAATAACTGACTACTCTCTTAACATGATATAAAACAAATTATAGACAAAAAACTAAAGGATTTTAATGATTATATTGTAGGGGCATTTTTGCGGGGTAGCTAATGTAGGATGTTGTACCATTTCTACATAGACCTGGTAGCTGCTGTTGAGATCCGTGCTTATGATTAGTTCCCGACCTTTTTCCGATGGGTGATGTGAGAAGGCTAAGTCGAATTATCATACGTCTATTGTACACAATGTTGCAAAGAAAAAAATCACAGTTAGTCCAAATTGACCGTGCTCTAGACGGCAACAAAACGAAATATTGTCAACAAAATTGAATGTCTTATACACAAGTAATTATCAATTCACAGTTAAACAAAACGGTCCGTGCTCTAGACGGCAACAAAACGATATATTGTCAACACAAGTAATAATCAATTCACAAACGTCTGAATCGTGATGAATAAATGCAAATGATTGAAAATATATGATGATATAAATAAAGTCACTGGTAAATATTGTCACTGATGATGGATAGAATAAAATCGTGTAAAAACTGTCTTGAAAAAACATCACAAATAATTAATCCACTGTTTGCTAGGTTTTTAAATTATTTAATTATAATAATCCATTGAACTATAGAATTTGTGAATGTGATTGAGGAACATCTGATGTCCTGATGCGTGAAATCATATCTGAATGCAAAGAAAAACTATCGATCCACATATGCACTATAATCCACCGCATGGTCCCTGCGTATTGCGCGCGGATGTGTATATTTATTAAACAAAACCCTATTAATTACAATTAAAATTGCAGTCCAAGAAATCTGAATTAAAACTGCTTGAAACTAACAGAGATTGTTTCTAAAATCACAGTTAAGAGAAATATTGTCTAAAAACAGAGTTAGATTATTTGACCTTAAAGAGCACTATATTTGTCAAAATTGAACATCGTCGGGTTGTAACGCAGAGTCGCGTGTTACAATATCATATCAATTTGAAATGAAATCGATTAAATGGTACAGTTATTATGTTGTTCATTGCTTTATAGAACTGGAATACAAAAATTGATTTTATGATATAACATTATGAGTCTACTGGATGAATTGCCTTTTCTACATTATAAATACTTAATTTTTAATAACAAATTTATGCACATTATGGAACAGGTGTTAATATCAAGACCGCAATATTTAATTCATTAATTTTTATCACCATTTAGTTATAGAATTGTTCAATTCAATACCATATCGCCAGGTAACATGGTATCTGTTATATAATGACATATTGGGGGCAGTTAGGTGGAGCTTTTGGTCTAACGGTATGCCATATAAACTTCATTAAAGAAATGGCTAACCAAAAGCATTAGTATATAACTAAAGTTGTGTGTATTATGCGTCAGGGTGGATCAGTAGTTAGAAAAACAGATTCCGAAGCAGACGTGCCTAGGTCCGCTGCAATTTCTGGAAACTAAATGATGAGTTCATATTAAGGACGAAACCGGTCAACTGGATGAATTGCCTTTTTCACATTATATTGTAGGAGGTTTTGTAGTTAATGTAAGAGGTTCTGCGGGCCAGTTGCCTATTCAGTGAGGTTATGCCCTCCTAACTATTACCTGGTAGTTGTTGTTACGATTTGCGTTCACGATCAATCCCTGGCCCTTTCCCGAAGTGTGACGTGAGAAAGCTCAGTTGAAAAGTAACCGTTTCATTGAAAACAATGTTTCAAAGCAAAGCTAAAAGTCGCATAGAAATAGTCACAATAAGCACGAAATATGAATCCAAGTTTTCCGTTGTCACAATAATCCAGTGTATGCTAGGTTTTGAGTGTTAAATCACATAAATCCGTTGAACTTTAGGGTTTCGGATAATTGATTGAGAAACGTCTTTAGAATGAATTAGGAGAATCATAATTGAACTGTTAGTAGGTGTGTTAAAATGGTTAAGATATGTAAAACAAGTAAACCCAGAGTTTGAACGTTAGGTCACATAAATCCACCGCATGTGACCTGCGTATTGCGCGCGGGTGTGTATTATTATTAAACAAGAACCTATTAATTACAATTAAATTTTCAGTTCAAGAAATCTCAATTAAAACTGCTTGAAACTAACAGAGATTGTTGCTAAAATCACAATTAAGAGAAATATTGTGTAAAACCAAAATTAGACGATTTGACCTTAAAAAGAACTATATATGTCACTATGAAATTCGTTGGGTTGTAACGCGGAGCCGCGTGTTACCTACACCCCCCGACAATGAAAATTAGTGCACAATGAAGGGGGCTGACCTTACAAGAGGTGTTATGGCTCTGCCGTAATGAGTAAACACTGATGTCGGCTCTGTCGACACTGACTCTGGTTCCTCTACATCTCGCGGCGGTGTGACGGCGTCAGTTCGCTCTGTTGCTGGTGAGATGTCGGGCTTCAGTCCATGGTCAGCAAAACTCTCTGGGGGTGGAATAATCGTTTCTTCGCCGCCTGATAGTTCAACATTGTGGAACAACGGCTAATTTGGATCAACGTCGATCGGGGATAATCTGTGTTTAGAGACAGATTCAGTTTTGCCTTTAATCTCCAAAATAATGTAATTCTGGCGTCGATCTAACACACGATAAGGACCGCGCTGTTGACGAAGAACCATTTGCAGCTATCAAAATCTTTTCGTTTATATATTGGACCATGTTGCTGACGTATAGGACAGATTGGCCGATTCTGAGCGTCGTACTGTAGGTAGCTAGGAAAAGGAAACAGAAATGCCGGATCGTTCATCGTTATCGCAGATTCAGAGTGTGATTAGACTAGTTCGCCAGACAGCCGTAGACATTCGCCAAATACCATTTCAGCGGAGCTACATTTAGTCGACTCTCGAGTTCTTGTACGCATTGATAGGTGTACTTTCGGCAAAGCCGCAGGCCAATTTTATTCTGGGCTATCCTTGAGCGCCGCTTTCAGTTCCCGTTGTGGCCTTTCGTCGAAATCATTTGCTCTAGAATTACGAGCCGCTGTCACGGAGTGTTTGACACCATAGTATTTCAGTAGGGCTGCGAATACTTCTCGGAGGAACTGTGCACCACGATCGGTTGTCACTTCCGCTGGAGCACCAAACCGAGCGGACCAATTGAGCTCTAAAGTATAACTGACAGGGTCTTGCTTCATGCCTGGCAGTGGTATGGCCTTATAACATCGAGTGGTGCGATCCCATATTGATAGTAGATAGCGTATTTTGTTCACTTCAAGTAAGGTTACCAGATCAACATGTATGTGTGTGAACCAGACTTTGGGCACTTAGATGACTTGTAGTGCCGTTTTGGTGTGTCGCGTCACTTTGCACTTCTGACATTCTAGACATTGTTTTGACCACTTCTTGATATCTCGCTTCATGCCAGGCCAAAAATACGATCTGGAAACATTTTCCACTGAGGCCTTGCCAGATAGATGGCTCATTGAATAATAAAACTGGAAGATCTTGTGACGGAATTTCTCAGGTATAAACGGCCGAGGGCCCACGCCAGTTATTTAATACTGCAGCAGAGTTCCATTATAATCAAATGTTTTCAGGCGATTGACATAAAATGTCCGAAGTTATGGGTCATCTAGCTGTGCTGCTTGCAATTCCTGAGTACTTATAAGTGAAGGACACAGGATAGAAGCACAGAGTTCTGCAGGATGGCTTAGGGAGTCTGCAACCACGTTTTCTGATGCTTTGACATGAGTGACTTAATATTCATACTCGTGTATTCATGTAAGTTGTGAGTTGACACGTCGTGAATATAAATACTCTTTCTTTCCTCTGAGCATCGGGAGTAGAGGAAGGTGGTCGGTGTAGATCTTGAACTTTCGGCCATCCAGATAGGTGTGGAAATGTAGGATCGACCGGTAGATTGCGAGTAACTCTTTCCCTAATGTATCATATCGCGTCTCGCGAGGTTGTAGTTTTTGCGAGTAGAACGCGATAGGTCGGTGTATGTCATTGATGGACTGTTGAAGTACTGCGCCTGTGGCAACTTCGGATGCGTCAGTGATCAGTTCAAAAGGAGGAGATCAATCAGGAGAATGTAGCATGGTCGCTTTGCATAAGGCCCTTTTGGCATCCTCGTAAGCCTGCATGTCGTCCACGTTGAGCTGAATCAGTTGTGATTTCTTGACAAAACGGCTTTCTGGCACGAGATATTTGTGAAGAGGTGTCAGAATCTTGGCAAAGCAGGGTACGAGTCGACAATAGTAGTTCATCTTGCCCAAGAATCGTCGTAACGCTCGAACGGTGATTTTAGGCTGTAGATCTTGAATAGCACAAACCTTAGCAGGTATATGTATCATGCATTTCTCGGAAATTTGATGACCGAGGAATTCAATTGGTTTTTGTGCAAAGACACATTTGTTACCATAAAGCCGGAGGCCATTGTTTGCTAGACGTGTGATTATAATGTCAATATGCTGCATATGTTCGAACATTGAGTTGCAGAATACCAATATGTCGTCTAAATAGGGAATTACAAATGGTAGACCATTTAGTATTTAGTCCATAGATCGTTGAAAAGTTTGAGATGCGTAATTAAGACCGAAAGGCATATAATGATATTTTGTGAGTGCCGCCTGCTGTGAATCTCAGTGCAGTATACGATACGGAGTCTTTGTTCATCGGTACTTGATAGTACGCTTTCACTAAGTCGAGCTTTGAGTACACAGCATGACCGATAGCGGATCTGAGTAGGTCAGCTGGATTTGGCAGGATGTACGAATCAGACTGTATGCAAGAATTGAGAATACGATAATCCCCGCACACCCTGAATGTTTCTGGTTCACTCTTTGGTACTACTACCACAGGCGATGCAAATGGTGAGCTGGATCGTATACAGATGCCTTGTTGACGTAGCATGGCGAATTCTTGCTCGGCGGCCTTAATGGACGTGCTTTTGGAGGATGAGGAAGTGGCTTCGATAAGATGATACGATGAGCTGTGATGGCACGCTTCCTCTTGAGATCGGGCATAAAGGAGATAGGTTTGAAAATCTCTTCATGTCGCTTTAGAACATCGTCCAGTTGTGGTACATGAGGAACTGGAGTAATTAGCTGAATAGATGACATAGCTTTGGTGCAAGTCGTGTGTTTTAGCGCTGATGAAAGCAACTGATTGTTGGCAGTGCGTATCTCTCGTGTCCTTGGACGAATAGTAAGGTCGAAGTTTTTGAGGAAGTCACGTACAATGATGTTTCTTGTCGTGTTGGCAATGATGAAAGTATAATTGAAACATCATTTTGAGTTGGAGAACGAGATTGTGTGTACTCGTACCAAAAACTTCGCTATGTTGGAGCCATTGGCGCAGGTAAGACTGATGATGATGTGGATTGAACCTCGGACAGTCGTGAAGTGATGTAAACTTGCTCTGAGGCAGGTGAGCTGCAGTGGTGTTTTTTCCACCACTTGTCTAGACGTGCCGACAGAACGTCGTCTTGCACTTCAACGAATTCGCGCAGGAACGTGACCATCTTTTAGAGTGCCAGAGGAAGCTTCCTTATGAATTGTCGCATCAAGATTTCCTTGGGCAAGTTGGATTCCGAGACTTTCTGCTCCATTTCCCTGTGTGGCTCGGAAGGCGTGTGGCTACCTAGGGACATCTGGCTCATAATTTCTCTAGGCCTGTCTTCCCGATCTAGTGTCAGGCGCTGCTTGACGGCGCGTTGCAGGCTCCGCCATGGCTGCGCACATGTTCCCTCAGTGTTTTGATGCAGGATGTCTTTAAGTCCGCCTCTGAAAGTAATTGGGATTTTCTCTCAAGCCCTCAAAAATATTGAGCCTTAGTCTGTTATATTGAACACCTTGACAAATAAAGTATCATCGTCGACCCACTCGTCAAAGTAGTTTTGATCGAATTGGCATATTTTGTACTGTGTCCATGTGTTGGTGCGGCTAATTGCTGGGCTCGGCCTCCGGGCTTCCTGCATTTCCTGAGCTAGATGTCATCTTATGTGTGTGAGAGCTGTCGAGAATAGATGGCAGTGTTACATTGTCCTCACCCGTCATCGTGCTGCTGTCTTCGATAATTGTGATCTCGAGAGGGTGGTTCGCTGTGATTTGTGTCTCCGGATTTACTTTCTTGTGTGACATTCATCCAAAGTGCTTGATGTTCTCAAATGCAGGATGCTGATTAATTATTTGTTGGCTGTGAAAATAGATGGCAGTGTTCAATCGTCCTCACTCGTCATCGTGCGGCTGTCTTCGAGAATTGTGATTTCAAGAGGGTGGTTCGCTGTGATTTGTGTCTCCGGATTTACTTTCTTGTGTGGCATTCATCCAAAGTGCTTGATGTTCTCAAAGGCTAGATGCTGATTAATTCTTTGTTGGCTGTGAGTTCGACGAAACGGGGCACCATTTATGTAGGAGGTTTTGTAGTTATTGTAATAGGTTTTGTGGGATAGCTGTCTATTTCGTAAAATTGTCCCATTCCTATTCCTACATTTTCATGGTGGTTCTTATCCCTATCCGATCCATGATCAGTCCCTGACCTTTTTCCGAAGGGTGAAGTAAGGAAACTCATACATGTTATCAAACATTTATCGAATGTTATGTTGCAATACATAAATCAATTCATTGTTAATCCAAAAAGTCCGTGCACTAGACGTTAGCAAGATAATATATGGTCAACACAATATAAATGTCTTATGCACAAGTAATCACTAGAAACACAATCGGCTGAATCGTGATGAATTCATGTAAATGATTGAAAAAGTACGATGATATAAATCCAGAATGATTAGCAATTTAGTTTAAAGTCACTGATAATGGATGACAAGAAATACAATAAATATTGTCACTGATAATTGATGGATAAAAATCGTGTAAAAACAGTCTTTAAAAAACATCACAAGTAATTATTCCACTGTTTGCTAGGTTTTGAATGTTTGAATTATATTAATCCATTGAACTATTGAGTTTTGGGAAAGTGATTGAGAAACACCTGAATTTTCGATGATTAAAATCATGACGAAACTGTTATTAGTTGTGTAGAATGTAGTTAAAGCACATTAAGTAAATAAATCCATTGTTTGAACACAGATGTATAAAAAACCACCGCATGTTACCTGCATATTGCACGCGGGTGTCTATATTTATTAAACAAAACCCTATTAATTTCAATTAAATTTGCAGTTCAAGAGATCTCGATTATAACAGTTAAGAGAAATATTGTGCAAAAACAGTGTTAGACTATTTGACCTTAAAGAGAAACTATATTTGACAAAATTCACCTTCGTTGGGTTATAACGCGAAGCCGCGTGTTACAATATATATATATAGAACAGTTTGCGCATTACTGTGTTATCTAACTTGCTAATCCAGGAAAATTTATCTCCAATTTTGATCTGCAAGAAATCACTATAATCACAGCTTTAGAGTAGAATAGAATAGAATAGAGTATCTTTATTTGGATTCCAGCCATACATATACCAACAAATAGATAATAATATTGGAAAATGTATAATATAAAAAGATATCACATCACATAAATATGTGCAATTAGTCTCATATAGATAAGTAATTCTCCCTGGGTAAAATGTATAATATAACATCAGAAAATTCGGCTGTAATATCATTGCATACGTCATATCAATTCTGATATAATTATTATGATATAGGAAAACGAATAGTTTTATTAATGAAACGCATTTGTATAATAATCGATTATATAAATAGTTAAAGATTTATCATCGACTGTAAACTTATGCTAAAAAATGATAACCATAACTTTCAATTGATTATATGTATTGTTGACTAACATGATGATATACTGCACAAAATTTCAATTTTAATAGTACAGAACGTAAAAATAAAAATTTAAAGAAGGCAGTTTGCTGATCCCAATTATCCTTGGCTTTTATTTAACCACGAGAAAGTATTATCATAACCAAAATTAAAAAAGATCAGCAGGATTGTAGATTTTTTCTAGTTTAGTATATAAAAATTTAAAAGACATCTAAGCTGGAGGCATTTTACTAAGCCCCTTAGGCAATTGATTGTAAATTTTGTAAATTTTCGAAAAAAAGAATAACTTGCCTGCAACATTCCCTGCCAAAGGAGAAGAGATTGCTGAATTAGATAAAATCAGCAGATTTTTTTTGTATTGCATTTGGAATTTTATTTTATACTTGTAGAAAGAATAGTTTACCTGCATACTTACCAAAATATGCGAAGTATTTGCCAATAATTCCGATATAGTCCTTTAGGCATGACTCTTCCGGAAAGAGTTCAAATACAATCATGTTCACCGAATTAAGTGGAGTATGTTCATTAAAAAAATTATTTTATAAAGCCAAGAATTGTTACCTAGATTTTTAAAAAAAAATTTGTGAACACGCGTTGAAAATCGCTTCAGATAACTTTAGATCTAATTTTGAGAAAATAAATTGAGTTCAAGAAAAAGCTATTTAAACTCTGTCGTCAGAGAATAGAATGATGAAGATAAAGATGGCAAATATGAAATTAAAAACGAATGACGTAAATATCTTTATAAATAATCTATGCATGCAAAATGAAAAAATTTCGTCGGAGAATATTACAATGCAGCCCAAGTTAGAAGAAATGGAATTAAGATTGAATATAGCAGATATCCTTATAAATGTTATATGCTTACAAAAATTGATCAAATATGAATAGAAGTTAAAACATATATTGATCTGACTAAATTATTTTAAGTGGACAATACTTCGAACCCGCCAAAAAAGGTAAAGAATCAAAGAATTTATTAGATTTGATATTTTCAGCCCGTTCCTTAATGGAAGGCCATTTTATAAATTTAAATTTATAGGAAAATGCAAAACAAGAGGAGATGCTCAGTTTCAATAAAAGCATTACGGAGTCTATGCAGGCTCATATCGTGCAATCTTTTGACTTTTGAACAGAGTCCGACTGACTGAGATCATTGGTTTTCAAACTATCTAAATGGCCGACTAAACTTCATATCAAATTGATCAATACAAAGAAAAAAATAGTTCAATAATTTCAATGTCTTCATTATCAAAGACGAAACGTTTCTACCTTCTAACATTTGAATATGTTAGCATAATATATCAAGCTCCTTGACTTTATAAATATCCAACGTTATGTTCTTTTCAGAGAGATCAATGTTTATTTGATAAATTGGATAGTTCATGTTTAGATAATTAGATAATTGACAGGTTTGACCATTGGGTACCTTATTCTGTAAAATATTAAATATGAATTTGAATAATATAAGCCAAAATTATATCCTTGTGGTAAGACGGATGTGAATTTTAAGAAAATTGATTGTATTCTGTTTACTTGAACAGACAAAATACTATTATATAAAAATGTTAATACGTATAAAATTAGCCGGGTCATTCTTTAAGGGGACAATCTCCTTCATTATAACACCAAAATATATACAGTCAAAGTCTTTTGAGACATCAATGCAGACAATTAGCACATCTATATTTTTCTTAACTTAATTAATAACATAAGTCCACAAATATTAAATATTCGTGCTAGTAGAACGTTCAATTTTAATCAACGTTGTCTTGAATCCGAGATAATCGTTAAAATATAGTATAGATAATTTTGAAATATTCTTTTAATCATCTTAAAAATTTAAGGAACATTTGAGATTAACTTATAATCATTAGCATTCGCTAACATACTAACGTTCTACGTTAGGTTGACTATAATTTTGTTTAAAAAAATAGGTTTTACTATGTCATCGCTCAAAATATTTGTTAGGAAAAAGCCGTGTGTTCATCTATATTCCATTTCATCTAAGATAAGCTTCATCGTAATATTCTCAGCCGAAATTTGACCATTTTGCGCGCATAGATTATTTATGCAGATACCTACTTCATTCAATTTTGATATCATTTCTGCTATCTTCAGCTTCATCACTCTATTCTGTGTCGATATATTTTAAATTGATATTTCACAACATTCAATATTTTTTACAAAATTATTACTAAATTTATTTGAAGCCATTTTAAACGCGTGTTCACAAAAACTTTTTTAGTCTCGGTTATGACTCTTAGCTTTATAAGCTTAATTTATTTCATAAACAAATTTGACTTAAACCAATGAACAGGATTGTATATAAATTCGTTCAGGAAGAGTCATGACTAAAGGACTATATCAAAATTATAGTAAATAGTCCGCTTAGTGTTGGCAAATATTCAATTAAACTCATCATTCTACAATATATAAAATAAAATATTAAGTATATTTGAGAAAAACCTTTGGATATTATCTCATTCGAATTAATGCGTGTTGAAATACATGAAATCTATGACCGTATTGATGCTTTGCAGATCGAATGTTACAATACATTTAACTGGATAAGCATGTTAGATAGATAACACAATAATGTACAAATTGTTCTACATATTTTATCTTTTTTACAATTTTATCGATTTCCTTTTCAAAATATGTTTAACTTATGTTGCATCGAAATTGTTATTAATAAATTTAGTCATGTGCCCTAACTTTCATTTGTCTATTTTTATTGAATACAGCCTTAAAGGCGAGAATGCGGCCAGATGTCCAAGCGACTTAGGAAGGTCAGCCTAAGGGAAGTTGCTGAAAAGATTGCTGAATTAAGTTTTTTAATTTGGAGTCCATTCGAGTATTATTGCGAATGGAAATCTGGCTATACAGTTGCTCTTATTAGGTAGTAACTAAAGTGCCTTTGAAAAGATGGCGACCGCATCAGGATGCAATATATGGAAATATTTACTAAAAGATGTCAACGAAACTAGTTCCGTTAATATTGATAGAATTATAATTCGCAAACAACGTTGATTGAATTTATGGTGCAAACATTTTTTTAAGTAAGATGGTTTAGGGACCCAACTAAAAGTCTGTCTGGGCCCATTTGACAATGTTAGAGAATATTAAGAGAAACTTATCCGTATACGGAGGGAACATCTAACTCTTTTGTGCTTTAATTGTTGCCTTAATAGTTATAAACTAGATATCAATCCGGAGGGACAGTACAATTGACTGACTTATTTCTTTAGGAAAAGATGGGAAACCAACTTCCACCTGAATTTTATAAAAGATTACACGCAAAATTTGTTGGTCTTTATTTCCCCACAGAAGTTGTTAATTGTGTCTTTGAAGCAGAATTGCCTGTAGGATTAAGAGCATCGTTGGATTTATATGATAAATTATAATTAGAATGGTCAAAGAGGCACAAAGGATTAAATCAAGTGTACTAACAACGGGCCCCAAAGTTGGTTGCCATAATAGCAGACGCGTAACTATAGCAGGAATTCCGACGAATCTCAAATAAAGCTCTTGACCTTAGCGAAGAAAATTGTTTGGTAAAGCACAAAATCCAAAGTTCAGGTAAAATTAGGTTACATTCTCGAAGTCTACAGGCGAGTTCCAAACAACGTGATGGTGAATCGCGCATAGTTGTTCAAGGACCACTCGTGTGCTGCATTTTGCATCATAAATAATCCTAAATTTAAATATATATGAAGTCCAAATGTGGAACTTACTCCGATTAGATGGGTCCTGTTTGAAAGTTTGTTCTCGTCCAGTAGCAAGGCGTGTCCTTCAAGAAAACTAGAAGGAGTGCTTATGTGGTTTATTATGAAAAAATCTTATAAGTGACCATAAGCATCTGTAAATCATCTAAGTCAGATTCAAGGTTTTAATCGAAGTTATGCGCAACAGTTCAGACGATAAGACTGTTAGATTTCATTCGGAAAGAAAGTGGTTGCTAGCTATAACAACTGCGAGTTCGTTATTACAGATGGACATGTTGATTTTAAGTTATTAATAGCTACGGGTGCCGACGTGATCATTGTTCAAAATATAAACTTTGGGCCGTCAACGATATTTCAATTGCTGAAAAAGTACATTTAAGAATGATCAGAGATATTGGAGCAGAAATTGTCTTTTACGTTGAATTTTCTGGTTGCTGACATAAAAAGCGATATCATTGGAAAAGATGTTCTGATCCAATTCAACGTTATATTAAATATAAATATCCTGACTATTGGACAAAGCACAATCGCAGAGATGTATACTGAGATTAGGGCCTTATTGTTAAGGTCAGTTAGCCTACCCAGA
>JAQBSW010013786.1:0-13091 GCA_029291075.1 Eudiplozoon nipponicum | reverse complement strand
CAACTTTATTCTTTGTGCAGGCACCTGCGGAATCAAAAAGGACTTAGCAAGAATTCCATCATTATTTGGTCATCCGAAAACGAGGAATTAATTCGACTCGCCAACAACTCGGTAGCAAATGCCACAATGCTAACGCATCAAGATTTTCAACGACCATTTCTACTCACAAAATATGTTTCTGAATTTGCTATTGGGGCCACTTTGGAACAAGAGATCGACGGAGTTCGGAAGCCTATCAGTTTCTACTCGCATACTCTCCAACCAGTAGAAACGAGATACGACACTTTTGGTCGCATCATTGGCCGTAACAGATTTTTTGTTTTCGCAGATCATGCACCATTAGTTAGCGCACTTCGAAAAGCAACTTCAACTTTCGCGAAATACCCTGTTAGAGTGGAAAGACAGCTTTCACGTCTAAGCAAGTGGCAATTTGACATCTTTCACGTCAAGGGCGAACATAACTTCCTTACAGATGCCCTTTTCAGGCCAGACGTCTCACTACAACCACCTTCACCGTCGCCATTCACTGTCAACTCCGTGACACTCAGTTAACCTGCACTAACGCAATCACTCCTGCAAGCGGAACAGAGCGGTGACATTCACATTCAAAAATCAGTGGCTCGTCACCCAATTAAGTTTATATGCCGTCTCTGGGAATGCTTACCATTTGCTTACTTCACGGGTACGCAGCCCAATAAGCCAGTTCTGCCGACCAGCATTCAGAGAAATGTTTTCTACTCAATTCACTCAATTTATCACCCAGGAAGCAAAGCGATTGTCCAACTTCTAACAGGTCGTTACTGGGGTCACATGCCCAGGCAGAACGCTAAACGATGGGTCTCCGAGTGTGCCATTTGCCAGAAAATCAAGATCATATGGCACACTCTTTCTAAGTTGCAACACTTCCGAACTACTCCTTGCCTAGCCATCGTCCACATCGCCAGTTCATCTGACAAATGTTCAAGGTTTTAGCTATCTTCTAACTATGATTGATAGATTTACACGATGGCCCACGGCATTACCTCTTGGCACCATTTCTGCAGACGAAGTAACTAACGGTTTTATCTCTGCATGGATATCCAATTATAGTGTTTCTAATGAGATCATCACTGACGGAGGCACTTGCTTCTCATAGGATTGTTTCAAAACCACCCTGCGGTTCATGGGATAAACCTTACGCCAGACGACTGCCTGCCATCACCAATTAATGGTATAGTAGAGAGAATGCATAGGAAACTCAAAGTTAATTTGTACCCTCGTCTACTAATGGCAACTAGGTCGGTGCACTACCTTTAGTTCTGCTTGCCATGTGTTCTCGTACTCGTAAATCCATTAAAACGTCTGCGTCACAACTCTTGTATGGCATGGATCTACGCCTGCCTAGTCAGCTCCCACGTCTACTACCGGCACAATATGACCCACAAGACGAAGCTACCCGCCTTCGACTTCATTTCGGTAACATGTCTGAACAGCAGCCGAGACACACGCCTCGTCCAGTCTTCGTTCACCCACAGCTCCACAGCTGCAAGAGAGTACTCGTTCGCAACGACACTTCTATTGCACCCCTACAACCAAAGTATCGTGGACCTTACCCGATTTTGCTCAGACAACCCAAATACTTCATTATTATGCAGGGTGCGACACCGACATTAGTAAGCATAAACAGGTCGCAACCGTATATCGAAACGCCTGATCCTGAGAGAAATCAATGTTCTACACATGTATCAGGCTCCATTTGCCTACAATCTCAACCTAGGAAGAGCTTGCATTGCATAACGCGTAATCGATTTTTTAACATTACTTTTTCGTTATACTACGTATCGTACTTTAACTGAACGTTATTGCATTTTCTACCTCACCTGGCATAAACAACGATTCATAGCTAACAATTGTAGCATTCTTTAACAGTTCTTTGGTATTACGCAATCTCTGAGGCAATGTTCGAGTACATATATTTTATACAGTTACCTTTGATTTTCATGTATATATTTTTACATTATAATGTATGGCTCACACCTGAGCTCACACTGCCTATTGTGGTATGACCAGCTACTTAGATCTAACGCTTTCGTGTAGCAACACTAAGTAGTTATCAGCTTCATATCATGGTGCAGGCCACTTTCAATGCATATCACAACTTCATCAGTTGCACAGAGACCACTCTACAAATATCATAAACACGACGTCGAGCACACACTAGCTTCTTTGGTCGTATACAAACACATTGACGACGATCCAGCCTGCCTAAGTTTTAACTTAAACCTGGCAACTTCAGTGGCGATCTACCTCGAAATTCTCACGCTGCGGTTCCCAAATCATACACTGCTCTATTTTGCCTCACGCGGTAAGACTGGCCACCAGAGCTAACTATTTGTATAGCAATTCCTAATGGTTACTTGGAATCATATCATTGTTGAAGGAACCAACAAGCATACTTCAGCCTTGCAATTATAGTACAATATTTTTTACTTAACTTGGTTCGAACTCTGCCATGCATTTCTTATCTAGCCACGCCGAGAGGAATATCTTTTGTTCTTTTTTTCAGAGAGGAAATTGATGTAATGACACAAAGCAATTCGCCGACATATTGCGTAAATTAAATTAAATTCAATTGATGCTGCACCAAAGAGAAAAAAGCGAAACTTCCCGTTAACCAATAGTGTGCAAGTAGCCAATCAAGGCTATTTAAGCACGGTGAAATTTAACATGCAAGTGTGGAGGAAGATATTTCCTCCGACAAAATTATAGTGACATTAATTGATAAATTTAAATCATCTTGGCTGATTGAAACGAATTTTATTTAAAAAGAAATTATTCTTTTTTTTTCGAGAACGTTCTTTGTTTAAATTCTTGACAGCATATATACTTTGAATTGGCGCAGTTTCAGTTTTCGGTTATCTGTACGTGACTGGATGTAATATACTCGGCGTGCTGCATTTATTTCATTTCCTCCATTTTACGTTTACTCGATCTCCACAATATATTCCTGCTAACACTGTCTTATATTTTTTCATTGTACATTGGGGACGTTCTGTAACAGGTAATTTAATAATTCTGTTTTTCACGTCTATTTCTTTCCAGATTATTTTATCGAGTGTTTTATCACGTGAAAGGTTTCACATTCCGATTGCCTAACATTAAGTATCCAATTAATAAATAAGTACGATCGACATGGAAGGTAGCCTTATGTTTGAGGACACTAGCAAATTGGTTCAAGATATGGCAGGTATGAATTTAACAGATGTGAATGAGAGTTCAAGCTTCTCAGATTATATTATACAATGAAAGACTGATCACGATTTGGCATCTATGGGGTTCTCAGATAACAATAGGTATGGAGCCTCTACACAAGTCAGTTTTCGCGTTTGCCTTCTGCTGTGCGTTTCTCCGATGTGCTGTCTGCTACCTTCACATACGCTGTTTTTTGGCTTGCTTCACGCACATTGGCAATTTCAGTCACGCCAATCTTTTTGCTGTACAACTAGAGAGACAATCCAGTTGCTGCAGAACTACAACGAGTTTACTCAGCGAGATTTCAACGCCACGACAGAAGGAAACACAACCCAAGTCATTCAGAGCTGGTCTCAAGTGTCTAATAGTACTTCTGGACACTGCTACACTAACTGACCTTCTCGGTATTTCCCAAGGAACGCAAGAACGGTCCTGTTGAAGGCCCTCAACAGCACTAACTCAGTCTTCCTGACATTCTAACTAATTTTGTAACATCGTATTGTATTACTTGAAGCTGTGGCGTTTACAATACAATTGCACTGCATTACCACACATGCGTGTTTAACTTGTTTGATAGATTTCCAAGTTAAGCCAGCTTAGGGATTCATCAATTAAGTTAAAATAACTTAATATTTACAAATTTCAACTTATTAAATCGTTTATATTCAAATTGTTCCTTTTTGTTTTATAATATATTATATTATCTATTAATTTATTAGTAAAAACATTTTACTTTTACTGCTATTTATTGGTTTTATAGATTTAACACTTTATATTATTATTATATTCTGAAATACCTACTCGTTTAAGCATGAGTTACCTCAAGGAAACCACCAAACATCATTTAAGATTCATTAAGCACAAAGAACGTGCCCAGAAGATAAAAGACAAGCGAAAAGAAAGGAAAGAGCGCAAGGAAAGTGGCTTACCTGCAGGTATCCCTTGTACACTCGAAACGCTAAGAACTCCGGATGAAACTGTGTTTAAACCTGATGATCCAGATCTCTTGGCAGAAGAAGAGCAGGTAGCAATTTATTCGATAATATTCAGGACGAATTTGCTTATATACTTTCTGGTGACGTAGAACCAAAGCTTTTGCTTACTTACTCCGATAGAGTTTGTCCTAGAACGATTGGATTTTTAAAAGAAATTGCAAAGGCAAGTTCATAATTGCAAATTAGTTTTAAATTGACTGTAGATTTTAAGATGAAATCTGTGGTATTCTTACGTATTAATAGCGTCGACTATTAATTGATAAGTAATTATGTGATTATAGCGTCCTTACTAATATGCATGTTAAGCATAAAATCTTTATTAATCATATGTTTATGTAGCAGTGAAATATTTTTCATTTAAAGCCTAAAAGCCCATAAATAGAAGCGCGACCAGTTGTGAGTTTAAATCGAAAGAAGTTTACCAGTAAGATATAATGATCAATTCCTGTTCAACCGACAATATTTGCGTACTCGTGCTTGTGGGTTCATTTCCTTCCACTGTTGGTACAGTTAGTCTAATTTGACTGAAATGATTGCATTTCGGTTTTCATTAATAAGTCAATACAAACAAGTGTGGTGTTGGGAATTTACTTACCAGAGCAATTTTTTGCATATTTATCCTAAGCCTATAAGTTGCAAACATTAGTTCTGTATATAAACTGTATGTTCACAGGAGGCGGACTAGACTTTTACTACGGCAATATGTATTTCATAACTTAATTCGTTTTGCTAACTGGAAATCACGATTCACATAGTAATACACAATATATATATATATATATATATATATATCTATAATAGCCCGGTTAGTTCATCTAAAGTAACGACTAAGTACAATTTATAACGTGATTATCTCTCGCTATTATGGCCATGCGGGCGTCTCGTGTGATTCATGAATTAATGTTGCTATTTAGAAAGAATGAACCGCGCAAAAGTAGACAGTAAAGCATAGATAATAATCTAAAAGTTACAATACGAAACAAAAGAATAAAATAACGCTGCTATGCAGTGGCCGTAGCTCCATGTTATGCCTTTTAGCATATAAATGAACATGATGTTAGGTTAACTAACCAGACATTCAGTAATATCCATCATCGCTACTGCAGTATTAATGAAACGCAGTCGGTATTGTCTAGCCGCAATCTTACACGTTGCTCGTACTGGCGAATCTAAGCTTTAGCTGCATTATTAATCGGTGATTCCTGGCAGATCCAGGATTCAGCATACGTTACATGTTGGGACTAAAACTCCACTGGATATTACTAGTTAAATATAAATGAAATTAGCTGTGATAAAATAAATTTAGGCAGAAGACTAATGATAAAAACTTTAATTAAAATTAAGTATTATGTTTATCTGCAAATCTGTGTAGTTGTGAGTTTTCTGTACTTTGTGCCAGACGCATGTGGCCTCTGTTAACCTGTTGCAACTTTCTGATTTTCTCATTACAATTTTGATTTTCACACTAAATGCCTGTTACAATAAGGTCAAGTTAAATTTGTAGTGGTGCTTTGATTAACATGGAGACGAATCTTACATTCTGAGGAAAACTGATAATTTGGTTCAAGAAGAGAAAACCATCTAATCAGACTCCTATACGCACACTAAGACTGAATCGGACTCTGCACCTATTGGGCTCTAATCAGCTAATAGGATTGGAGCCTCTACATCGATTCAGTTAGAACAGTGAAGACAAAATTAATTTATTCCGCAAGAGATGGCACCCAAATAAAGTTTTACGTCAACTTCACAAAAATAATCTTGCAACTAGCATTGGTATCATATACATATATATACAAAATAATAAAGAAATGCATTTCTGAACAGCTTTCCGCCTACTCTATCTGTGTGGTCTAGTTAAATCATGAACTAATTAAACAAAAAGCGCAAAAGAAGTACTCGCATTAGCTGAAAGCTCACTAGAATATGTCTATCAATACATACATATGATGATTACGCCAAATAGCCAGTTCCGTCTAGCTACACTACGACACTTCCTCCACAGTTGATTTAAAATGCATAAATGGAAAACTCACAAATAACTTGGCATTTCACAATGATCTAAAACTATTTTGTGTTTTGTTAACGCAAACATTTAACTTTACATCCGCGGGTTTACGAAAATTACCATGCATGACTAATGTTTTTTATCGAAGGTAAGTATCACTGAATCAACAATATGGTGTCAGTATAAGCTAAATATGAAAGCATACGCGCCGACAGTAAGGCCCAGTCTCGTGAACAATAACAATAGGTATACATGCATTTTTTCCGTATTAGATATGTATTACTTATTGTAAAGAAAAATTGTCTATATGTATAAATTTTTATTTCCTATATCGAAATATATGTAAACTTTAAAAGTAAGAAGTGAAAAATCAAAGGTTAATTAGGTTCTTTAAGCTTTGATAAAGTAATAAAATCGCATAATTAATATGTGTTTAAATTGCTTCCCATGACTATCTGTGATAAACACCTTCGAAATGCGCTGTAATGTACAAAATACTAATCTTGAAAGCATAATTACTTATTTACGCGTTGGCCCATCGAGGTAGCATGTATAATTGTATTGGTTGGATTGTTTAATCAACCAATGAATTTTATGTAATCGTCGTCATACACTCAATACAAATATTTGCTTTTACTTTATGCGATGGGGTTTTCCATCACTTAAATCTTTCTCGACTTCATAAGTGTGGTTATGTTGGCATCTTGCAGCTCCACGAATATTATTGTAAGTCCAGTTATCAGAAATTGTACGTCTTGTTTCGAGAGTTTCTACTGTCTTTTCAGAGATCCAGTGCCTGATTTTACGGAAGCATACAATGCTATATAAAGTAGTACCTGCATCATGCCTAGTGGATCTTTACTTCGTGAACAATAAGTTAGAAATTTCACTATAAATACACCTATTTGAGGTTTTATCTTATTTAGTTTTTTGATATATTTCAGTGCAAATCTATAATGGATAAATACATATTCTGTGTCGACTTACGTGTTCCAAAACGAACGAAATACCTCGGATGGAACTCCACCATAATAACTAATTTCTACATGACTTCTTTAAGTTCACAATTATCCGAAATATGGAGAACCTCATGTAGCGCAACGCCTTACATTATGTTTGGAGTTTGCTAATAAATATATTCTGTGCTCCGTTAAAAAATCCCACTGTCGTTCATAATTATCACTGTGCATTAAGCTTTAAAGATTTATGTCACACATAATCAAGGCTTTGTTGGAACTTAATTTAGTTAGTGAGGAACTTAGGTAGAGGTTAAAAGTGTCCTTGCTGTCGTTTGTGTTGTAATCGATGGGAACATTCACAGCTACAACGATAAATCAACGTTGATTAAGGTTCCGGGAATTGATTTTAATAGTCGTTTGTGAGTATGCCGCATTAAATCTCCTGCTTACAGACATCCATTCAGATAAACAAGCCTCAGTTCGTGAGATAAGAGAAATAGCGACTCCAAATTGTACGATTTGAGAAAATTCTGTAGAACTCGAAGTTAAAGGTAATAGTTATAGTTCTTTTATACTTGTGGGATCCCGTATTCAAGATCTACATACGCAAATATATTCAACGTAAGTGCTATAGCTTCTTACTGTCGGATTTGTTTTAACGTTCGCAGATAAGATGTGCTGATGTTATAATTTGACTCCGGTTTACTGAATTGTAGTTTATTTGAGCTATTTTCGAATTTTGGCAGTCGGACACGGGCCTAGTGATAATATCACCATGCACCATTTTCATAGCATCTAATAGAGCGTCATTGTTATATTTTGAAGAGAAAGAAGAAAAAATGAAGTCTAATAGGAAATAAAGGTGTCCATGATTGTCTGATTCAGCAGTTTATGCGACACATTCGCCGAAATACGACAAAGCCTATAACGTTCGCCATTGGCTAAAATGGGATTGATATATATGTTATAATCGCATATTTGGTTTAAATATTTCTTTTCAAAAATGGCATATTATTTCTTATGCCAACGTTTTAATCATACGCATGACTTATGATCTGACAATTCATCCTTAATCATTATTTAATTTATTTTTAATCAATCAAATTGCATTTTCAACCGAATCATCTGTAATGTGCTTGTCAATGATATAGCTAGGAAATTTCTTATTATATGTTAAAATAAATGCCTAATTTATCGCAAATGTAACATCTTATATATCTCTTTTTCTTTTACTAGTTTAATAATATTCATATACAACATTTTTTGTGTAAAAATAAAATAGATTGGACTGGCTCTCAAGCAAATTGCATAATGTGTGGTTGTGGTATTTAAGTATTAAGAATCAAAATTCCATATATAGGTATTTTTACTATTTTAAGAAATTCATCCGGAACTTACATTGATAAAACATTGTACCCTTTCTTATATTTCTAAATTCAATGACATATAATCAGATATGTGATTCTTGCACCGACACCTCTGGAAGAGCCAAGAGTGAGATGATTAAATGCACTTGGTTTATTAATTAGCATTACAGAACCAGAGAAGATGGAATCCACAGTACTGTTTTGATTAGATCGGTTCCGTTAGTCGACTGTACGTTAATTTATATGACATCGCACAGTAAATGAAATGTAAAACCAACTGTCAGTTGCTTAGTTGTAAGCAATGCTGGCTGAATCTATTTCAGTGCTGCCATATAATTTTCGAAAAAAAGTTACTGATATCGTATTTTCTTCTAAGAAATATTTTTATTATTATATATGGCCTTATGAAGTATTAAAATTTTTAAGTATATTCAAATGGCTACTTTTAATTTTGTGGCAGAATATCTAAAAACTTATTGCTTATTCTTTAGTTATGGTTTTCATGTGGACATTTCAGTTAAAATTTTATTGTTTATCATAATTAACAAAATATATTTGGTCACTTACGCTTTAGCTTAACGTGTGCTGTGAATTGTTTTAAGGTAAATGCTTTTTATCTTGACATCCTAAAAAATATGTGTATTACATATATAACAGATAATCCCAAACACATTTTTGGCACCTCGCTACCACTCCAGTATAAAGAAATTAGTGCCTAAAGCAACAGAGGCTGGTTACACAGCAATAATCATCGTCAATGAGGATCAAAAGAAGATAAACCAGTTGGTTATTACTAATTTGCCAGCTGGTCCAACTGCAACGTTTCGATTGACAAATGTCCGCACGCGTCGTGAGATGCCACAGGCCAAACATAAGGGATTTATAGAGGACAACGTTGTTCCACATTTAATCATGTCAAGGTTTACTACTCGTTTAGGCAGGAGAGCTGAACGCATTCTATCTGCTCTGTTCCCGAACGCATCACGTAATCCGCCGGCAGTGCATAATCGCGTAATAACTTTGCATAATCAGCGCGATTACATTTTTTTCCGACACTATCGCTATCAGCATCAACCTGGTAAGCCGGTTCCTAAAACCGTTGAGGCAGATAAAAGAAAATCAGAGTCAATAAATGAAGACTCAGATGTAGATTGTGACAACGAAAATGATGACTCAAGCTCTGATGATGACGGCCAAGTGATGAGAAATGCGAGGAAAAAGCACAAAAACAAATTGGCCATAGGTTATGATTCTGAAGAACGCATAATTATGAATGAAGTTGGTCCGCGTTTCACGCTGAAATTGAGGTCCATTCAGAAGGGCACTTTCGACAGCCGATTCGGCGATTATGAATGGGTGCGTAAACGTACTGAAGTAGACAAAAGCAGGCGAACATTTATTATGTAGTTCAGACAGTACAGTGTTATACTTCATGACTGCTTTCTATAATCTATTATTTTTACTATCATGTAAATAATAATTAAACCTATTTAAATTCGTTTTATTGTGTTTTAATTTTGATGGATGTAACAATATTTTCACAATGATTGAGTTCTTGTTTTAAAAAAATCTATTTTTTCTAGCCCTGCTTATCATATTAAGTTTTAGACTACTTTCTTTATCTAAAGATTTGTCATTTCTCGCCTGTTTAACTGCTATAGAACATCTAAGGAAATTTGAATGATGCATGCTAGTTTGTTTTTGGCTCTTTTAAATTCGGTTGAAAAGCTAAAAATGAAATTGTACAGCTAATGCAATTTAAGTTCGACTTACCTTGGCAGTTCTTTTGAAAAGATGTTATGAAGTATACTGGGTATATAATTTTCATTATTTTTATTTATGGGTATACCTAATACACTTTTTTATTAAAATCATGAATTGGGAGTATCTTCCATGCATGGTTTGGAGTATTTCGTTTACATTTATTCTATTCTAGTTTTCTAATTTGGCATCAGACTTTCTTTGAAACCTACTAGTTTTACATACGTAAACGCAAATTATATACATTTACAGTAGAATTTAATAGGTTATATTCTTGTAGACGTTTTTATCAGTGTGTTTGATTTTTTTTATTACTGTGTAACGTGCTCAAATTCTCGATATTTCGAATTAGAGTCCGGCTGCGTTAGCGTCTATCTACCCGTTCTTTAGTTTAAGACATCTGCCTTAATTTCATCAGTATTATGGTGTTCAGCTGATAATGGATTAAAAAATCAAGCATAAAGGTATCGGTTAAAGCAATTGTAAGTAAAGTAGGCCGTCTCTCATATCAATTGCATTGATGAGAATTAAATCTATGCATGTTATTACGAAAAATAGATGGCGGCTCTAGATTTTGAGCATAACTTATCACAGTGAATGCATTAAGGTGTATATGTATAAAAATCTCGGTATGAGTTGTACAGTCCGATATTGTTAACTTACAGATGTTCCCACAGGTAGCGGGGTGTCGTTAATTGCAACTGTTCCATTTCGAGATGGTTAACCATGGAATGTGACAGTTGGAAACTCTCTGAGCATAGTTAATTCAGCACTAGAATCCTTCATTCCAACTATCATGCAATGTAAACCTATTCATTGTTAGAAAATGAAACATCTTTTATTTCTCTTCACTGAAGCGCTAAGGACATCTCGCCAAATCTATTTACGGCGTATTTAAATATGGTGAAAGTCAATGTCACAACCACGTAGAACGCCGCTTTAAATCGAAACGGTACTCTTGTAGACACGAGTTGAATCAACACTTGTTTTTTATGTTACGTTTGCGTCTAATTTCGTATGTATACAACGTAATTTTGATCTTTTATGCAGACTCATTTTCAAAATTACAAACATTGAAGTGATAAAATTTTTACGTTTGACTCAGTTATCGCTGATTTAACATTCTTAGTTTAAGCGCATACAAGGAAGTATAAAAGTTAAACGAACATTGATTGCGTGGGCGATGATAATATTTTCTATAATCATAGTTGCGAACTTGATATAAACACCTGGCCCATTTAGTACTTACATTTTGTCAGAATAAACTAAGAATTGCATATTGTAGAGAAGGCAATTCATCCGGTGGGCCGGTTTCGTCCTTACTGGGAACTCATCACGTACTGGCCAGAATTTTTTGTAGACAAAGGTCGAACCTGGGCACGTCTGCTTTGGTATCTGATGCTCTAAATACTGGGCAACCCTGCCGCATATATCAAGATCGCAGTCTTAATTATAGTAATTTTTATCGTCGTTCGCGAAACAAATTTACATTTAAGTATCAAGCATTACAGTAACTTCTTTTTGCAGAAAGTGCTATTTTATTTTCACAGTCATTGAGAATTTTCCTAGGTTACCGTTATGCACGCATGTTTAAAGTTTTTTGAAGGGAAAAGCCTATTATTTGATGAACAGCTGGCAACAAGAATAATGTTATTTGCTTAGAAATGCCATGGGTTTCCATTTGATTCAATAAGTCAGAAGAATTTTTATTTTTTCATTATTCAATGGTTGTTCTATTGAGCTCTTAAAAATACCTCTTTATCAAAAATTTCTGCATCAATGAGGCGAATCCAAACTAATGTAACAACGATGAAACTAGAGGTGTCTCTCGGGAACCATTAAAAAGCAAATACAGAAATTATATAACATCTAACCAAAAAATTACATTAAGACAACTATACGAACGACCAGGTGTTGTAGTGGTTCTATGAATGAGATGATAAATTATTTTTCACCATTAAAACGAGACAGTAAACAGATAAACGACTCAGAAAATCTTTGTTTTAGACTCTGGACTGACTTTTTGTTCTATGTGTGAATGTAGAAAGATAATATTTCGTAGACAAAATTCAAAAAGCTAAACCAATTTGAATATGACATACACGAGTGCGTAAAAAACTGAAATATCATAGAGCTACGACTGCCATCGCAATCTCGCTAATGAACTGCATTGTAGACCAGTAACGTTGCTCTGCAAGCTGTTAATGTTATGAATATGGATTACATGAAGGGCTCTTTTGAGGTAACAGGAGAACTATAGGTGAAAAGTAGCCCTAACAATAAAATGGCCTTACCTGATGTTCATTATTGCTTACAAACGTTCTACTGGAAACATTTATCGTATGTGACCTGAATAATGATTTAATTATCGATTTTTCTGCAAATTTGATTAACCTGACCAATCTTATGTTGGAATGTACATAATACGTAAAATGTATCTTCAAAGGACAATTCTCCCTTTCTGTCCAGTCTTTGGCACCTCTACTACTGCTCTGACTCTATCCGCGTCAAATTCTGGACAGTACGTGATGAATTTATAATAAAGACGTAACTGTTCTACTGGATGAATTGCCTTTTCTACGTCATACACTGCTTAGTGTATACAGACAATTGTATGCACATATTGATTTAAATAATCTGCTTCATGATCTACGGAATCCCACACAATTCATTTATAGTTAGACAACAGAGAACATATATGCTATAGCCAAAAAACGAGTCCGGTGTAGAAAACCCATTTACAGAATAATAACGAGATCTCAATAATCAC